>JAMWET010004275.1:697500-770000 GCA_024036415.1 Prochilodus magdalenae
TTTTGATCAGAGTAGGAAGGAAATTTTTTAGGATCGAAAAACACATGCCTATCTAACCTACTTCCGCTCGACCTAGAGAGAGCAAATCGGATACAATGGCTTGATTGACCCGTACTCGTTTGCTTCTCTTTTTTTTCACATCCCTCGTTCCCAGTCCCAGTCATTTTTGGACCCAACTGAGGCCGGCTGTTTCGTTCGCCCTTAGCACTTTCATTCCTCACTTAGCACACTGCGCAACCATCCCACGTTTCCTTCAGGCAATGCACTTTTCTAGTTTCTGCTGTAGTTTATAAAGTTGACCAATGTATCTAGGAACCTTTACGTAGTAATTAATCACTTCCTGTTTCCCTGGGGTATAAATATGACATGACACAGAGGCCTATTTCTCTTATCCACTCTTCAACATGGGATAGACAATAGAACTCACCATTCAAGTAAAGCAGATGTGTGATTTGATTGATTTAGATCCCTTGTTGATCCCACAGTGGGAAAATTTAGTCTCCGCATTTAACCGCGTTTAAGTAAAACACCACAAACACACTCACTAGTGAACACACTAGGGGGCAGTGAGCACACTTACCTGGAGCAGTGGGCAGCCCTATCCACGGCGCCCGGGGAGCAGTTAGGGGTTGAGCCTTGTTCAAGGGCACCTCAGTCATTACTGTAGGCTCAGGGAATCGAATCGGCAACCCTCCGGTCACAAGGCTGGTTCCCTAACCTCCAGCCCACGACTGCCCCAGTGTTGAACTTCAGAAGTCAGGGAATGACTACAATACAATAGCCACTCGCCTACACTTGCCTATATCTCTGCCAACATGCCAACAAGATGTTTGGGATGCATGCACAGAAAAAGTTTTTTGACTTACAAGCATAAATGTAAGTGTCTTAATTTCGCTAAGCGGTACTGGGATTTCAACTGGGATTGTGTGCTTTGGTCAGATGAGACCAAGATAGACCCTCTCTGGCATTACACAAAAAATGCACCTCATGCCCACTGTGAAATATGGGGAGGATCAGTGATGCTGTAGACCTGTTTCGCTTCCAAATACCACAGGAACCTTGTTAGGGTGCATGGCATCATGAACTACCAGGACAGTTTTTCTTGATTGTTTACACACATTTTCTGAAAGCATACCTCGTACTCTCAGAACTCTACACACAAATCAAAAAACACACACACGATGGGCAAAACCCCTCAATTCTCCTGCAAAATGAAACTTTACATTCAAAACTACAGTGGGCATGGAAAGTAATCAGACCCCTTCAGATGTTTCACTCTTTGTTTTAATTGCAGCCATTTGCTAAAATCAAAAAAGTAAATTTTATTTCTCATTAATGTACACTCAGCACCCCATCTTGACAGAAAAAAAAAACAGAAATGTAGAAATATTTGCAAATTTATTAAAAAAGAAAAACTGAAATATCACATGGTCATAAGTATTCAGACCCTTTGCTCAGTATTGAGTAGAAGCACCTATATGAGCTGGTACAGCCATGAGTCTTCTTGGGAATGATGCAACAAGTTTTTCACACCTGGATTTGGGGATCCTCTGCCATTCTTCCTTGCAGATCCTGTGCAGTTCCGTCAGGTTGGATGGTGAACGTTGGTTAACAGCCATTTTCAGGTCTTTTCAGAGATGCTGAATTGGGTTTAGGTCAGGGCTCTGGCTGGGCCAGTCAAGAATGGTCACAGAGTTGTTCCGAAGCCACTCCTTTGTTATTTTAGCTGTGTGCTTAGGGTCATTGTCTTGTTGGAAGGTGAGCCTGCTGCCCAGTCTGAGGTCCAGAGCACTCTGGAAGAGGTTTTCTTCCAGGATATCTCTGTTCTTGGCCACATTCATCTTTCCTTCAATTGCAACCAGCCGTCCTGTCCCTGCAGCTGAAAAACACCCCCATAGCATGATACTGCCACCACCATGTTTCACTGTTGGGATTGTATTGGGCAGGTGATGAGCAGTGGCTGGTTTTCTCCACACATACCGCTTAGTCTCATCAGACCAGACAGTCTTATTTCTCATAGTCTGGGAAACTCTATGGGGGCTTTCATATGTCTTGCATTGAAGAGAGGCTTCCGTTGGGCCACTCTGCCATAAAGCCCCGACTGGTGGAGGGCTGCAGTGATAGTGGAAGTTGTGAAAGTGGAACTTTCTCCCATCTCCCTACTGCATCTCTGGAGCTCAGTCACCGTGATCTTTGGGTTCTTCTTTACCTCTCTCACTAAGGCTCTTCTCCCACGATTGCTCAGTTTGACTGGACGGCCAGGTCTAGTAAGAGTTCTGTCTCTGAGCTCCTTGGACAGTTCCTTCGACCTCATGATTCTCATCTGATGTGAGCTGTGAGGTCTTATATAGACAGGTGTGTGCCTTTCCTAATCAAGTCCAATCAGTTTAATTAAACACAGCTGGACTCCAATGAAGGAGTAGAACCGTCTCAAGGAGGATCAGAAGAAATGGGACAGCATGTGAGTTAAATATGAGTGTCACAGCAAAGGGTCTGAATGCTTATGACCATGTGATATTTCAGTTTTTCTTTTTTTTAAAAATTGGCAAATATTTCTACATTTCTGTTTTTTTTTTCTGTCAGGATGGGGTGCTGAGTGCACATTAATGAGAAATAAAATGAACTTTTTTTATTTTAGCAAATGGTAGCAATGAAAGACAGAGTGAAAAATGTAAAGGGATCTGAATACTTTCGGTACCCACTGTACAAAGTAGAAATGCATTTCCCAAATACCTGAAACATACTTTCTTTTTACAGTCCTACAGAACAGTCCACAGGCAATGCTGTACTATAGTACTGTAGTATAGTACTCATTGAGTACTGTATTGGTATGCAGTACTGCAGTTTTCTAGTGAGAGTAGATTTCTTACCTATTCTCATTTCGGAAAGTCCAGATGATGGATGCTACAGTGTACCTGCTTAAATTTGGATGTACTCTTTGCCCAGACTCCCTCATTGTTAGACCATGGTTGACCACATGGTCAACCAAAGTGGCTCGGATCTCATCAGAGATTACGGTCCTTGGCCTTCCTCGTCCTCATCCTCCCTGTCCTCCTCCTCTTACTCTCACTCCTCTGGCTCTGGCTTTGCCTCTGTTTCTAATGTTGGCATCCATTTTTCGAAAACAGAAGAGCTCACCTGTTGCCTTTTTATGCTAAAGCTCTGATTGCTAATTGTAAGCCTGTGTGACATGTGTTAGTTCATGTGATGAGTCAGTGTGCATAGTTAGGGCAATTAACTTTAGAATTTTAAATATATGTGTGTTCCTTGTGAAAACAAGAGATTTTCTTCATTTCATTTTCTTAATTTCTTCACGTGTGTAGTGTTTTGAAAAAAGTGTGTTTTAGAACTGCTATTTGAGTGTAAAGCAGGAATTGTGCTTGAAGTTTGGCAGAATTGGTTCAGGGGGTTGGTGCATGAGTTACATGTTGTGGTCAATGTGCCTCAAGTACCAGTATTTGTGTGTAAACAATTAAGAAAAACTGTAATTGTGGCACAGATGATTTCATGTAAAATAATTATTTCTTAATGTGGGATTTTTCCCCCACTGAATAAATCCACTTGAATTAAAGTTTGGAATTTTCTCTCTTTTTTGCATTGTTTATTAGAATTTATTAAAACCCTACGAAAACATCTTATGAGGAGTGCCAGTAATTGTGGAGGGCACTAGACAGTGTGAGTGCTGACCGCTCTCATGTGTATCGTGCCTGAGTGAGTGGAGTGGAAGTGCTCAGTGGGAGAGCAGATATCCACAATCAGCGAGTGAAGGAAACTGCACATGGCAGTGACAAAGGAACGCTCAGTCATATGATGTCGAACACACTCTTTGGATACAGATATATCTGCATTCCTGTTCATGTACATCCTGTTCCATACTCACAGTACATCCAGACTGTAGTCCATCTGCTTCTCTGCGTGCCTTATTAGTCTGTTCTACAGCGGTCAGGACCCCCACAGGGTCATTGCAGTGCTGAGAATGATCCACCATAATACCTATTCTGTGGTGATCCTGTGGGGGTCCTGACTGCTGAAAAGCAGGATAATAAAGCAGGCGCATCACCTGATGTTTACCAATGGGGGGCGAGTCCTGTACTGGGGGGTCTAGGGACATTGTGCTCCAAATAATTATGTGAGTGTTTCATGTGATGGTAGTGTAAAGAGATGGTAGTGTGTAATGAGATGGTAGTGTAACGAGATGGGAGTGTGTAATGAGATGGGAGTGTGTAATGTGATGGTAGTGTAATGTGATGGGAGTGTGTAATGTGATGGTAGTGCAATGAGATGGGAGTGTGTAATGAGATGGTAGTGCAATGAGATGGGAGTGTGTAATGAGATGGTGGTGTAATGAGATGGGAGTGTTATGAGATGGAAGTGTGTAATGTGATGGTGGTGTAATGAGATGGGAGTGTGTAATGTGATGGTAGTGTGTAATGTGATAGTAGTGTAAAGAGATGAGAGTGTGTAATGAGATGGTGGTGTAATGTGATGGTGGTGCAATGAGATGGTAGTGTAATGTGATGGTAGTGTAATGTGATGGTGGTCTAATGAGATGGTGGTGTAATGAGATGGTAGTGTAATGAGATGGTGGTGTAATGAGATGGTAGTGTAATGAGATGGTGGTGTAATGAGATGGTAGTGTAATGAGATGGTAGTGTAATGTGATGGTAGTGTAATGTGATGGTGATCTAATGAGATGGTGGTGTAATGAGATGGTGGTGTAATGAGATGGTGGTGTAATGAGATGGTGGTCTAATGAGATGGTGGTGTAATGAGATGGTAGTGTAATGTGATGGTAGTGTAATGTGATGGTGGTGTAATGAGATGGTAGTGTAATGTGATGGTAGTGTAATGAGATGGTGGTGTAATGAGATGGTGGTGTAATGTGATGGTGGTGCAATGAGATGGGAGTGTAATGTGATGGTAGTGTAATGAGATGGTGGTGTAATGAGATGGTAGTGTGTAATCTGATGGTGGTAGTGTAATGAATGTTGGTGTAATGATGTGTGGTGTAATGAGATGGTAGTGTGAGATGTGATGGTAGTGTAATGAGATGTTGGTGTAATGAGATGGTAGTGTAATGTGATGGTGGTGTAATGAGATGGTGGTGTAATGAGATGGTGGTGTAATGTGTAATGAGATGTAATGAGATGGTAGTGATGAGATGGTGCAATGAGATGGTAGTGTAATGATGGGAGATGGTGTGTAATGAGTGTAATGAGATGGTAGTGTAATGAGATGGTAGTGTAATGAGATGGTGGTGTAATGAGATGGTAGTGTAATGAGATGGTGGTGTAATGAGATGGTGGTGTAATGAGATGGTGGTGTAATGAGATGGTAGTGTAATGAGATGGTAGTGTAATGAGATGGTGGTGTAATGAGATGGTAGTGTAATGAGATGGTGGTGTAATGAGATGGTGGTGTAATGAGATGGTGGTGTAATGAGATGGTGGTGTAATGAGATGGTAGTGTAATGAGATGTTGGTGTAATGAGATGGTAGTGTAATGAGATGTTGGTGTAATGAGATGGTGGTGTAATGAGGTGGTGGTGTAATGAGATGGTGGTGTAATGAGGTGGTGGTGTAATGAGATGGTGGTGTAATGAGGTGGTAGTGTAATGAGATGTTGGTGTAATGAGATGGTAGTGTAATGAGATGTTGGTGTAATGAGATGGTGGTGTAATGAGATGGGAGTGTAATGAGATGGGAGTGTAATGAGATGGTAGTGTAATGAGATGGTAGTGTAATGAGATGGTAGTGTAATGTGATGGGAGTGTAATGAGATGGGAGTGTAATGAGATGGTAGTGTAATGAGATGGTGGTGTAATGAGATGGTGGTGTAATGAGATGGTAGTGTAATGTGATGGGAGTGTAATGAGATGGGAGTGTAATGAGATGGTGGTGTAATGTGATGGGAGTGTAATGAGATGGGAGTGTAATGAGATGGTAGTGTAATGAGGTGGTAGTGTAATGAGATGGTGGTGTAATGAGATGGTAGTGTAATGAGGTGGTGGTGTAATGAGATGGTAGTGTAATGTGATGGTGCTGTAATGAGATGGTAGTGTAATGAGATGGGAGTGTAATGAGATGGGAGTGTAATGAGATGGGAGTGTAATAAGTTAGGATAGTGTAATATGGTAGAAGAGACGGAAGAAGACCCTGTTGGAGGAAGTGAAAAAGACAGAGTGACTGAACGAGAGACAGGACACAGTAAATCTGGGACTGGCTTTCACTCATTGGCGAGAGCTAAAAGAGATATAGGATGTGAGACGGATGTCTTACAGCTAACGGGAAAACACCCACAGCAGAGTGTTTATCCCTGATAATGGTATTAATGGAAGATTGTAGGCTGTATCTGTGTCCCTGTCTCAGGAAGTTTTGTAGTGTTTCTGGATGCTGAAAATTCCTCAGTCCTGTTTCAGGTCACCTGCACACCCAAAAGTCTCACCACAAATTAGCCCTGGATGCTTGAAGCTCCTGTAAAAACTCCTGGAATGTTACTCCACTTGTAAACCCACACAGTTCTCCCTGCTGATGCAGGTGTTGTGCTGAATTCCGTACAGGCTGTAATTTATCTGTTCAGGTAGAAACAGGAGGAAACAGAAGTGTGAGTCAGCATCTCATGTAGTGTGAGACAGAACCAGACCTCGGTAAGGTTTCTGAGCTGATGGAAAGCTGATTTAGTTTAATGTGATGTTTAAAGCTGGGGTCAAGGAGAACACAGAGTTCCAGTGCTGCAGATTAATGTGTTCTTTATTTGTGATTAAAGCTAGAAGGTAAATATAACTGTATCACTGAGTGTATGTACCATCCTGAAGAACCTTGAGAAACAGACCCCCACTTCAGCATGGTGAGGAGCTACTGTATGAATATGATGCTGTCTGTCTGATTAGCACTTGCTAACACTGCTAATGTGCATGTGGGCTGAGTGGGAGGAATTACACCTGCTCCCAAATGAAGCAGCGTTAGTGCTAGCTTCTTTAATCTGCTTATTGGGGATCTGTTGGGCTTGATCCTAAAGTTAGGACAGGCTTTAGGAAGTTTAGTTCAGTTAGGATGTTGGTGTAATACTGGACTCCTAGCTAAAGGTCATGAAGAAGATCATGATGTTAGAGCTGTGGACCTGAAGGAGCTTCTAAAATCAGTCCTAAGTGAAGTTCTAATAGAGAGAAAACAGATCTGGTTTTGGAGTCCAGATGTTTCCATGATATGGACCCTGAAAGCAAATACTGCAGGTTATACTGAGCTACTCAGACACAGTGAGGAGTTTACTCTGCTGTAAAGACCTTTAAATCATCAGGATCACGTGTATATATAAGTTTGTATGTAGGTCACATCAATGTTCAGACATTCTTACATCAAAGAATTGTGCAGGGGGTCCAGATTTGGTGGATGCCTTCTCTGGCACAATTCCAAGGAAAATTCCCTGTAGACTGGGATTTTAGCCACTGCTGGTAGATCAGTATGACCGTATGCTTCCATACACATCACTTGCAGCCCGCAAGGATTTATAGGCCCATCATCCTCGTGCTGCTCTTCACCGCTGGAGTATTTAATTGTAGCTGTTGAGAATATAAGTGGACAGACAGCACATCTCAAAGCAGCCTGATTTATTCATATGTGATTGCAGTGTTTCAGCCTCATTAGCCCTGATGACCTTTTAGATAAGCAGCGTGGACATCATTAATAATGGATCATCATCTGCGTCCTGCTTCTGCGACCATAACTGGGAGGCATGTGTGGAGTCTTGCTGTGTGAGTGCTGTGTAGGGCACATTAACACTGATGAAGACCAGGCTGTTATATATATATATATATATAAGTCCATGCCGAGACGTCTGGCATGTTGGGATAGCAAACACGGCAGCCAGACACCATACTAAGAGACAGTACTTCTGTATGTGTAGCTTAATAAATATTGTCCACATCAGTCTAAATTCATCATCATCATCTATTGTTAAGTGATGACAGGTCAAGTGCAGGCTAATGCAGAACGTCAACAAAAACATTTACTGTGTCACTACTGTAAGAAAAAATAGTGCCCCGAAAAAAACTTATCACCAGGTGTTCCAGTTTTTCCCATCATCAACATTCCATATATACTCAGAAGACACATGTAGGTTCTCTAGTGGTTTAGATAGTAAATCAAATGTCTATATGTGTGTTGTAAACATGGAGAACCCTGGTTCCCCTCACCACCACTTTACAGAACATCTTTCTCCCAAATTGAGCATTTTACATTAAACTGTTTTGCTGAGTTGCTGTAAAATCTGTGGTATTCCAGCTTTAGACATCATGTGATGTGTTTCAATATGAGATACAGTGTCGGGGAGGGAACGATGGGAGGTGGATGTGAAAGGTTAAATATGATATTGATTAATTGAACATGGTCAACTCTTCTTGGCCTGCTGGTTCACAGTGTTGTAAATAAGGCATTTGAGAGCAGGAAAAAGTCAATGCACACTGATCCCAGGTCACGGAATTCTAAATGGTGGAATATGATGAGTCCAGGAACATCATGCAGAGGGGTAAGAAAGCACAGCTTCCATTCCAGCTTCACTATAAACAACCAGAGGTGAGCACTTTCTGTATGAATGGAAGAGCTTGTTGCAGTTTTGGGAGCACAGCTGAGCATTTCAGGAATTTTCCGAGCTCCAATTCTAAACTCAATAAAGTCCTTGAATCGTCAGACATTTTGTATGTTTAAATAGAGCTGTAATTTCAGTCTAAGGCCACAGTTCCTAAAGTAGGACGCCGTGTTCATGAAACAGCTTGATTAGGTAAATACATCTCAGAAAGGACATTTCATCAATACTTACACAATGGAAAATGGGAATTCATAAGCATCCAGCCTTCAGCCTTGGCTATAAAATAATGCTCCGCTTCAGTAAGGCCTGCAGACGTCCTCAAATCAATGACAGAGTTGAGAAGAAAGGAGCTGCTGTCATGGTAAAGACTGAAAGAATAGAGGATTGACGGGGGACTGGAAGAGGAAAAAGGTGGCAAAAAGGATCTGTGAATACTGTCAGATAATGCTCGTACTACAGACTGGAGCTGAAATTCTTCTGACAGGCACGTCAAACCTATGAGAGTCTGTCGGGTTGATTTAGCTGGAGGAGCAGGAGACAAGGAGCTCACTGAAGTGCTCTCTCTGTACAGAAGACCTCGCACACCATTCACCATATTTATTCACCGTTTTCCTGATAATTGTCCGGTTATGGATGATCTCGTTATGTATATTACTATCATACTTATTCTCAAAATAACAACATAACTTAATCCTGCAAACATGCTGTCACGGAAGGAGGCTTGTAGACGTGGAAGCCGGGCGTATACGCAGAGTGGTTTATTTGAACACAAAACCAAACTAACACAGAACCCAAGTAGAATAAAGCAACAAACCAAAACAGGAACATCAAACAAGAAATCAAACGTACTTCTTAAACACCAAACATACTCTGAGAACACAAACAAAGTCGATGAAAACCAAGCTACATCAAACAAGAAACCAAACCTACAACAAACGAGAAAACACAAAACTCCAAGCCAACACACAGGGAACAACAGGCCATATAAAAGGACAAAGACTAACCGGGAACACCTGGGAGGGGGCGGGGCTACAAACACAGGACCTAGAGAGCGGAGACAGGAGGGGCACATGACCAAAACAGACAGACGCACATGGGGCAAGACAACAAAGGTCACATGATCTAAACAAAAGCACATGGACGGGGACAGGCAGACAGACAGATGTAACACATGCCATAAGCTCACTGATATGAAGAGACCCTGAACACTAACGTGAGCCTGTTTCTGTGTATCATTTAATGCTATACCAAATTAGTCTTTAGTGATGTACCATGTTGTGTTAGGATAAAACACTGTTTCTGCAAGACTCTCTGAACTACAGCAACGTGTAAAAGTCAGAGACCACCCTATATTTATTCAGTCTGAACTGTCACTAGGAACATCACCAGCTTTTCTGAGGAGAGATCTAAATACGGGATAATCCACTTGAATAAGATAAGAGAAAGTCTGAAGTTTACCAATCTGGAGCTCAAAAACTGATTAAAAGCTACAAAGGGACTCTTAATAATCACCCAGGAGGCCGATATATGTGTTTTTTTAGGTTCGATTTTTTTTCTTTAGTGTGGGATCAAGTTAACTCACCAAAAGCCCTTTTTATCTCCATCTTTCTATAGACTGCAGCATCTGGGGTGCAAGTATGAGCCAAGACTCCTGTTTCCATGGCACAGTCTCAGTCAAGACTCCAGTTTATGGGGTTCGAGTCGAATCCTGAACGCCTGGAGTTCAAATCAGAGTTGAGACCGCAGGCACTGGGGTGCATCCACAAGCCAAGCCTCTAGTTTCTGATGTGTGATTCCAACCTGAGGCTTTACCCAATGGGATGTAATCTGAGCCAAATCTTGAGTTTCTGAGGTGTGAGTCCAAGCTCGGTTTCTTTATCAGATGATGTCTGAATCACAAATGCCACTCCAACTCTTTTGGATGAAGCTCAATCATTCCAGAGTTACACTCCTCTGATATATTAATGACAAGCCAGACTTTTAATGAGCAGTATGGAATATGGAATGAATAATGATGAGCATTGTGTTTTAGGTTCCAGACAGATTTTTCTTCTGCTTTTGTCGGTTAGCTCTGGCTGTCTATAGAGCTCAGAAATAGGTGTTACACTATTTGAAATGAAGGCCAACAGCCTATTCTTTAAACCTCATGGTCATGGTAAATCTGTACTCTGGCTTTGGTGTCATTATTCATTGCCCTGTTCACAGGCTTTTAGAAGCAGTGATGAATAAGAGCCTGTTTTCAATGGTTATGAAAGCTTTTTCAAGAACCCTGAGGAAACAGGCTACTATTAAGGCTTATAATGACATAGTGAGGTCATTATAAGAGGTGCCTGCTAACGCCTCCAACTCCCTCCACATTCCAAGAAATGTGCCTTTAGTAGTGACATTCAGAAAAGATCATATCTGCAGACACACTCTCAGCAGTCCAGCCTAAATAAATCCAAAAGCTGAACACTTTAAAAGCCTATAAGACTGTCAATCCTAATGCAGCAATCAAACACTTTACCTCTCAGGAAACGCTTATTTCAGATTCTAAGAATGAGGAATTGTTCTGTGTTACAGCTCACCATGTGACACAGCCACAGCAGCCAAAATAAGATAACATCAAAGCTGAGAGTCCAACGTCCCAAAAACCAACATACAACAACTTAAACATGAATCTAGCTGAACAAATTATACCTGTGCAGTTACAGGTATCATGTCAATGTATTTTCTGAGACATGTGCAGTACAGTATAGTATTCAGAGATTTGATATATTTGCCTGATGCAATAACAGGTCTTTGTTTTACACAAAGGTTAACAGGAACAATGAATGATGATAAATTTAGACTGGTATGATCAATACTTATTGATCCACACATATAGAGGTATGTTACCATGTTGTCTCCACACATAGATTCATTGGTCGCCTCCACCAAGACAAAAGCTGGACTCGTCACTGAAGATGACATGCTGCCGTTCTGAGTCACTCCATAACAGGCTGGCTCGACACCATTGCAGTCTTGGTGATGTTGCTGTGGTGTTTAGGGCAGTCTCCTACTACTGTAGGTCTCTCATTGAATATATATACCCATACCCATGAATACACTGGTTTGTTTGTGTGGCCTGAGCTGCAGGAGGAGCCCTGCATATGTTGGTTGTAAATATGAACTATATGCCAATACTAGCGCAGGAATCTTTTTTACAGATTTCAGGGATTTGTTCTGCAGATTTAGAGAATGTAGACATCACGCCATGGGTCTCCTTCACACTTGCCAGCAGGAGTCTGCCAACTATCAGCCTTTTTGGAGTGTAAAGTGTGCCATGTCTCATTGTCTGGGATAAACTAGTGTCTTATCAGAAACTGCCAGCTTCACCCATAGGGGAAATACCAGTAGCATCCAAACTGTACAGTTCTAAAGGTTCTAACTGGTCATTGTAGTTAGAAATTTATATTTACATTTACATTTAAGGCATTTAGCAGATGCTCTTATCCAGAGTGACTTACAACCGTGCTTAGTGTTTTGTTGGATAATATTCCAGCTAGTAGGAAGTTTAGAGCCTAAAACTCACCATGAGCTCAGACACTGCCCGAACAGGGGGCCAGTGCTGGTACCTAGAGAAAGGTCATTATAAGTGCAACACAATACACATTGACAAAGGTCATTATAAGTGCAATACAAAAAAGGTTATAAAATTGCCACACGATACACACACAATTTACACGTCTGCTAGAGCTCACTCACTTAAGTGCTTTATGAAGAGATGGGTCTTCAGTC
This sequence comes from Prochilodus magdalenae, assembly GCA_024036415.1. Classification (NCBI taxonomy): domain Eukaryota; kingdom Metazoa; phylum Chordata; class Actinopteri; order Characiformes; family Prochilodontidae; genus Prochilodus; species Prochilodus magdalenae. The sequence continues at coordinate 709,843 of JAMWET010004275.1, forward strand.
TGCGTTTGAAGACCGCGAGAGACTCCGCTGTTCTGACGCCCAGTGGGAGTTCATTCCACCATCTGGGAGCCAGGACAGAGAAGAGTCTGGACGCTTGTCTTCCATAAATCCTCAGGGATGGTGGTTCAAGACGAGCTGTACTTGAAGCACGAAGGGCTCGAGGTACAGCTCGACTCTTCACCATTGCCATAAGGTAGTGAGGCGCTGGTCCATTCTTGGCTTCGTAGGCCAGCATCAGAGTTTTAAATCTGATGCGGGCAACGACAGGAAGCCAATGAAGGGAGCGCAGCAGTGGAGTGACGTGGGTGAACTTTGGAAGGTTGAAGATGAGACGGGCTGCAGCGTTCTGAACAAGTTGCAAGGGCCTGATGGCCCGCAGAGGAAGACCAGCCAGGAGTGAGTTGCAGTAGTCTAGCCTTGAAATGACCAGAGACTGGACCAGCACATCACAGAGAAAGGAAGGGTCGAATCCTCCGGATGTTGTAGAGGAGGAATCTGCATGACCGAGTCAGGTTCGCTATATTAGCCGAGAACGATAACTGGCCATCCAGAATCACTCCAAGACTTCTTGCATCCTCAGTCGGGGTGATCAACAAGATCCCGAAAGAAATAGAACCCGTAGGTGATAATAAGCCCAAAAGGTTTCATCTGGAAACTGAACCAATCCAACTGAGGGTCCTGGGATGGCATGAACCTTCACAGAGGGTGGCTCTCTTCATAACAACCTGATCCAAACCAGCAGCAAGTCCTCATATCAACAAGTGGTCCATAACTTCACTACATATGAGGATGAGAATGATCTGGTCCTGAACATCACAGGCAGTAAAGCTAATCCCGGATTTCCGAAGGTCCCCCCAGTCCAGCCCACCCTCGCTTCACAAATGAGAAGATATAGTACAGGATAACTCAGATTTCAACATAAGGATCTAGAATAACAGAAATACAACAACAGACTAAAAATATTATACATTTGAATAATAAACCATCGTGACAAAGGAGATGTGCAGTAGAGCTACAGTGTTTTCAACTGAACTAAAAGCTAATTCTTCCATAGATCACCTAAAACAGATCAACTAAAACTATAAACACAGTACATATCGACCAGTGTATTCATGTACATACCATTTAAAAAAATGATATGCACACTATAGGGCCTAAAGCACGTAGACACATGTACCTCACACCCATATTAACATCCTGGGCATCCCATTAAAAGATACAGATGTTAATATGGCACGGCCCCTCTTTGTGGCTAGAACTGCCTCCAGCCTCCCGTCTTCTGGGAGGATTTCCACACGATTCCTGAGTGTGTCTGTGTGGGAAGAATTCCTATGACGTACATAGTGCAAATTGGAATTACAGAATACATCCTTATACATCCTCATGTGGGACAGTTCTTATCCAGCTCGGGTCAAAAGCAGCAGATAGGTCATTAGCAGCAGCAGGTATCACCTCTACCAATAACATATCAGTCTGGACGGCAAGGGGCGCAGGGTTTCTGAGGAAGGAAAGAGGGGGACATGTAAACAAATGAGCCATAAAACACTGATTATAATGGGTTTTGAGGGCAAGCCCATAAAGGCTGCAGGCCCCAGTACACACGGCCTTTTGTACACAATTCATAAGCAGCTAATGTGCTGAGACAGAGACATGCTCAGCCTTCTCTCTGTCTGTCTGTCTGCCTGCCTTTCTTTCCTCCACCACCCCGGGGACAAAAGAGGCCATGGATTTCCTGCATATGAACAAATGACCTCACATTTACATGACCAAACGCTCTAGCAGTAACCTGAGACAAATTGCTGCTTTCATTAAACCCAACTTAATCCTCCTGAAAGGATAATTGGATGTTTCTCCTGGTTCAGTGACCACAGCATCCAATTAAAGAGCCAGAAACAAAGAGGAAAGCCTATCCATTCTCCCAAGAAGGAGGCAGTCTGGACTTAATCACCTTAACTGACCTATCCTCGGTCCAGCCACTAAATGTGTTCCTGTGTCAGTTACTGGTTTTAGAGTTTGGTCGTACAAGTAAACTGTGGGTGAAATAATTGTAAAACAATATTCCACATGACTACTTCCAATACTTCTGATAGACTCCACCTCTATGGGAGGGGCTTTTCCTCCTTCTGGCCTGTTACCAGGTAACCTGATTAGCTGAGATTATCTAAGACGGCGCTGCACAAGGATGATGGGGCTATAAATACCTGCGGGGTGTGAGTAATTAAATCCATAGATTGGAAAGAAGTTGTAGAGTGCTGTAAATGTCTCATTCCTTGTGTGAAAAATGACAGAGGTTAATGATTGGCTAAAAGGAGTGACTGGAAAGACCACAGTGTGAAGGCAGTAGCTGAATCTGCAGGTGTATAGAAGCGTACAGTCATACCGGTCTACCAGCAGTCTCTAAAATCCCAGTCCATGGTGAATTCTTCTCGGAATTGTGCCAGAGAATCCATACACCAAATCTGACCCAACTGACCAATTCTTTGATGGAAGAGTGTCTGAACACTGATGTGGCCCACATTCAGAAACCTGCACAGCACATGCCCAATTCAGTCATACACTCTTGAGACTGAACAGCTATCAGACCCAATCAGTACACAGTAATCAGTTACAGCACGGTTCAGCCAGAGAGTGAGAGACAGATGGACAGAGAAAAAGAGAGGGAGAGACAGACAGAGAGAGAGAGAGAAACTGAGAGAGAGAGAGAGAGAGAGAGAGAGAGAGAGGGAGTAAGATACATAAAGAGGGAGAAACAAAGAGAGAGAAAGAGTAACAGAGAGAAACAGAGAGAGAGAGAGAGGGAGTAAGATACATAAAGAGGGAGAAACAGAGAAAGAGGGAGTAAGTTACATAAAGAGGGAGAAACAGAGAGAGAGAGAGAGAAAGGTTAACACAGAATTCTTTCCCTGGTGAGCAAAGTCCATCACTACAGATGGGCACATCAGGAACAACCTCCGAGCGCTAAGACTTGGATCAAGCCGTGACCAGAGTAAACACACAGTAAATGTGTATGTACAGGCATAGACCAGTCCAGTCCTGGAACAACACCTTACAGACAGACTGAAACACAGACCTACAGCTACTGGAATGAGCTGAAGGAGCTGAAGATAGTTGAGGAAGGAAGCAACTCTTCATGATCCAAAGCAAACCACATCATGTGCAAAGCATCGTGGGGGGTAGTGTGTATGTATGACTGCCAGTGGATCTGGGTGCTTTGCATTTACAGATAACCTGACTCCTGACAAAACCAGCAAGACGTATCCTGCACACACAACCGAATCCGGCATGCAGTTCACTTACTGAAGGTAAAACTGCCAAGAACAAGCAGGGAGTGAAGGCACACCCACAGTTCTACCGTGGGCTCGACTGCACAGGTGATATAATGATCAACACCAACAAACACTCTGAACTTGTTCCAGCAGCACACCTGGGTAACAAGAGAGAGCAGGTGTTGGACTGACCTGCCCAAAGCCCAGAACTGGCTAACACTGAACTGAAAACGTGTGTCTTAAATGACAGCAATGGCACAGTTCGGTTCCACAGCTGAGCTGATGACTGTAAAACAGGAGAAGATTCCCCAAACATTCCCCAAAAGAGCTGCGTGAGGGGAGGTGGTATAGCACAGTGGAGAACAGGATCCTGTCCCAGACCTATCCCAGATCTATATTTCCAAACAAACAGTAAAGCTAATTATAGTTTAAACTGGATTTACTTTCTGTACCAGCGTTTCACAGCCTGTCCCACCTGAAACCGGGTCTGTATGTTCTAGTTTACTACTGGAGTTCTTCACTGCACTGAAACAAAAACACCATTTCAAGGATATCTAGGAACTACTCACTCTGGCCTCTGCTTTATTTTCCCTCTTTACCAGTGACCCCACGTCTCCTCTCTCTCTCCTCTCTCCCTCTAATTCTCTTGTTCCCTCAGGCGCTCTACCCTGAGTATGCAGGCCTGATCAAACACTCATCCCTAATCAGGGGCTTTTGATCAGGAGAGAGCAAATGCTCGTCGAGAGCCTAATAATGAGTGGACTGTATGATGGCGCTTAACACCTACCATCCGACAGAACAAGAGAGAAACATAAAGTCTATCATAGAAGGACACATATATCATATATCACATATATCACAAAGGAGCACAAAACACAAAACAATGGAAAGGACAGAAAGAGCACCTGTTACAGTATATGATCTGTCACCTAACCCAAAAGATCAGTATAGTCAGGTCCACATACACCCTCATCATCACAAGAACAGCTGCACTAAAATCGGCACCACCCATCTATCAGTTTAACCTTCAGGTTGCTTTCAGTGAGTAAAAAACATGCTTGATTGGATGATTGGTTGAGGTCAGGTGACTGATTCAGACACTCCACTTCTTTTTAGGTTGCTTTCAGTGTGTACTTCAGGTCATCGTCTCCATATCAGCGCCATCCAATGAATATCGGAACGGCTGAACTGAGTTCTATACACAGTTACTGTGGAACCTCTATAATGATATGTATATGTAAACAGATGTGATTCCAATACTGCTCACCTGGTCTGCACTCTGAGCTCATGGTCATTATTTGACTTCAACTTCAGAGTACTGTGGGAGACACGGTCAACCTTCAAACGCACAGTATACGGAGCTGGAAGTACATGAGACTAATCAGATTACTTCTGGATTACTCGTACTTTCACCGTCATATACTAAAAATATAATGAAAATGAAACCTGTTAGTTGTAGGAAGTACAAAGAAACAAGTAGAACTTCTGGGGTTAATGGACACGCCTGGCCAGATCTGATGTTTCTTCGTGTTTCATGTGAAGACTTTACAGCAAGCAATATGCGAAAGTCATGAACGTAGCAATGGACTGACAAACCAGATGCTCCGTGATGTAGAAGATGTACAGGGCTTAATGTGATGATGTGAGTAAGTTAGTACGGAGTTGGCAGGTAACCAAGGAATACAAAGCAAAGGGACCAAAACAGACAAGAGCAAAACCAGGCACAAACCAGTACACAGGTCAAAACCCATAAGTCAATTAGATCAAAACTGGAAACGACAACTGAATGAGACTCAGAAACTATGAATAACAGGGACCACTTGGTACACAGCTGAAGAGTTAGATGTACTTCACAAAGACTAAACACACAGAACAGGTACTTATACCAACAGGTGATCATCATTTATACTCCATGATTGGAGGAAGCTGAACATGTGGTGTTGGTATCATAGAGAGGAGGGTTATGGAAAGTGTAGTCTCTGGCCAACAGAGGCAAGAGAAAAGTCAGGAAGGCAGTCCTGGAAGTCAGACAATCAGTCTGGTGGACGTTTGCCTGTGAGACCCACCACAGAGAGAAGTACTAAAACTCTGACTGGCTATCATCTGTGTTCTAGAACTTCACACGGGTCAGTGGTTAGACTTTGATGACTGCAGACTGTGTTTAGACTCTGGTGGCAGTTAGTTGGGAGAGTTGTAATGCTCAACATGCTCCTTTGATTTGAGGTCCAGTTTTGAAGAACTAAAAAGCGTTCAGTTTGATTTATCTGTGTGTCCACTTTCAGAGAGACAGGTCTCCTGTATGAATTGTAATAACTGCCCACAGCAGTGGTTAGATCAGGGTCTGAGTGGACAGACTTTTCTATAAGGACTCTCGTCTCATTAGACGTTTTAATCCACCCTGTCATCATCACGCTGCTGTGAGCCATGAAGACATGTTTAATGATACAGTGTGGATCTTTTACATTAATTATTATTATTATTATACTAATTATGTTTATTTATTTTTATTACGCACATTATTTATCATTATTACAAAGCTCATGTTTATTTATAGAGCCATTTGACTATACACATTGTTGGCAGCACACACAAGTGCAACTTTACAGACAATACACACATATAACACACACACACGCGCGCACACATAGACATATACACCCGTATATAATACACATTATATAATACATACACAGTTACACAACACACATACACACCACACATACACATTAACCACACACACACACACACACACAACACACACACACACGACTAAAACATATACATACTAACGGATAAATACAATACTGTACACAACATACAAACACACGCACACACACACACATATATATACAAATAGTATAACACCACACACACTACACAGCGACACACTAAACCACACACACACACATAAACACACACACTTAAATACCATGTTAATGAAGTATTAACTGAATGCTGAGTTAAAGAGATACATTTTTAAATGTTTCTTAAATGTGAGCACAGAGCTCGACTGTCTAATAGAAGCTGGGATTGAGTTCCACAGTTTAGAAGCCTATTAACTGAAAGAGGTCTCTCCATGTTTCCTGTTAATATTCTAAAACTGTGCCAGATAGGCAGACCTAGTGTTCAAGGCGGTGGTTTAGAATCTTGTGATCCACAGATCAAAGGCTACACTAAGGTCCAATAAGACCAGAACAGAAGAATTCTGTATATCGGCGCTGAGTCTAAGGTAATGAGTTCAAACTAATTCTGTCTCAGTACTATGGTTTGAACGAAAACCTGCCTGAAAGTTCTCATATAACTTGTTGGGTATTAGAAGCATTTAATTACTTGAAAACAACTTTTTCTAGGCCTTTACTGAAGAACGGAAGGTTTGAAATTGGTCTAAAATTATTCACACAGTTGGATCCATGTTACTGTTTGTTAGCAGAGGCTTCACCAAATCAATCTTAAAAGCATCTGATATAACACCTGTAGACAGAGAACTGTTGACAATCAGACACACTTAAAAAACAAAGTAGGAACTAGCTATAATAGCTGTAAGATCCTGATAGCTGATAATAGAGAAAGATCTCATTACTGATATAGCTGACTCGTCAGGAAGGTTATTTGAATTCGCCCCAGCTTGTCTTATCAGTGGTATTTTATTTCGAAAATGAATTGCAAACTCCTTGCAGAATTTAGAAGATAAGTCCCCATAAGACCCGTTAGCAGAAATGTTAATTGGTCGTTCTATGGTGGAGAAGAGGACACTCGTATTATCTTTGTGTTTATTAATTACTCCTCCTCAACAGTCTCCTCCCATACTCAACAGTAACTCCCAAATTCAACTGTCTCCTCCTCAACAGTCTCCTCCCATACTCAACAGTAACTCCCAAATTCAACCGTCTCCTCCTCAACAGTCTCCTCCCATACTCAACAGTAACTCCCACACTCAACCGTCTCCTCCTCAACAGTCTCCTCCCATACTCAACAGTAACTCCCACACTCAACCGTCTCCTCCTCAACAGTCTCCTCCCATACTTAACAGTAACTCCCACACTCAACCTCCTCATTCCTCAACAGTCTCCCCTCACCATGTAACTCCAAAACAGTAACCTTCCCACACTCCTCCTCCAAACAGTCCTCCTCCCCATGACTTACCCAGTAACTCCCACACTCAACCGTCTCCTCCTCCACAGTCTCTTCTCACACTCAACAGTCTCGTCCCATACTCAACAGTAACTCCCACACTCAACCGTCTCCTCCTCGACAGTCTTCTCTCACACTCAACAGTCTCCGAACTTCAAACAAGCCTGAACATGTGCTGCTGGAGCAGGGGGACCTTGCATGCCCTGCAGGATTTTAAACCATGACGGCGTATTGTGACTGTGGTCCCAGCTCTCTTCAGGTCATTGGCCAGGTCCTCCTGTGAAGGCCTGGGCTGATTATAGACCGTTCTCAGAATCATCCTTACCTCATGAGGCGAGATCTTGCATGGAGCCCCAGACCGAGGAAGATTGACAATCATCTTGTGTTTCTTCCTTTTTCTAATAATTGAACCAACAGTTGTTGCCTTCTCACCAAGCTTCTTGCCTATTGTCCTGTAGCCCATCCCAGCCATGTGCAGGTCTACAATTTTGTCCCTGGTGTCCTTAGACAACTCTTTGGTCTTGGCCATGGTGGAGAGGTTGGAGTGTGATTAATTGAATGTTTGGACAGGTGCAATTAATACAGGTCATGAGTGCAGAATAGGAGGGCTTCATAAAGAAACACTAACAGGTCTGTGAGAGCCGGAATTCTTGCTGGCTGGTGATCAAATACTTATTTCATGCAATAAAAAACTTAAAAATTAATTATTTAAAAATCATGCTATATTATTTTGTCTCTGATTCTGTCTCTCACAGTTAAAGTTTCATCTATGATGAAAATTACACACCTCTCAATTCTTTGTAGGTGGGAAAACTTGGCAGTGTATCAAATACTTATTTTCCCCACTGTATATATGTATGTAGCTAACGTTAACAGGTTGTGGGTTAGCAAACTGTCACTACAACTGCTTCTGCTATGCTAACCAGCTGCTATCGCAAACATTAGCACGGTACTGAAACTGAGTTATTGTTCTTCAGATCTTCTCCTCTTGGGCTGTTACTTTCCTTACTGATGATGAGTTCAGATTGAAGCCCCGTCCCATTCCAGTCCACAAGCAGGAACACCCCCTGTTTCTGATTGGCTGAAAGAGTGTTGTGGGTTTGATGTAAACCATTTTATTTGCCATTTTCAGATCCAGGCCTGTGAACCAACAACGGAATGTTATCCAGCATACACACACAGAACAGACAGTTAGTAGACCATCAGGAGAGACTCACTGAACTGGACAGGAGGTGTATTTGGAGTGTACTGATAGTGGACTGAAGTGTTTTGTTGATGAGGCTTTCTAGCAGCAGTCCTTTAACCCATATGGCACTCCGGAAGAAATAGTCACACTGCATAGTAACAGCCGTGTCACAGTCAGAGTTACTGCAGAGCACTCCAGGTTCTCTGGAGCTCCAGGATTCAGATCAGTTAATCAGCATGGCAGGTAACCTTAGAGCCCAGAGGTAAAGCTCTGTCTAAGCAGTGGAAGGAGTGCATTTGATTTCCATTTAAACCTGACCACCAGGAGATCAAATTAACTCAGTTTAGTTCATGTTCATACTGTCCAGTTTCCCTCCTGAGCCTCCCAGAATGCTAGTGTACATGCCTGTTCTCTGCGGCATGCTCCTTCTCGGATGAAGCCTTCAGGAGCGTCGCTGCCATGATCCATCAGGTATTTATAGTGGCACATTTCTCATTTCTGACTTTAATTTTCATACCAATTTAAAAAGCTTTTTACCCTCCTGATCTGAGTCTGTAGCTTCTTTAACGAGATAGATCTGTACATTCTCTCACTGAGATGAAGGCCAGGCTGATATCTCTGAAGGCTGATTAGATTATTCTGATTCTGAAGCTCACAAGAGCATCAGCAGGCACATTTCAGCAGTCATAGTAATGGTGGGCATCTTCCACCCCCGAAGGTTCGGACCAGCGTTCAAGTTTCTGTTTGATCCATCACCAGATTCTGCCACCTATGTCTGCTCTGTCTCCTTATGTATAACACTGATTGGTTTATCGAGGGGTGTCCAGCGTCAGTGTGGTCAGCACCAATTTTCCCAATGCCATTGTGAGCGGTTCACAGCTTATTTACACTCGATGTTAAATACAGATGTGGATATAGACAGAACCTTCCGGCCATACTCTGTGTTCAGTCAGGGTTTGTGTATCCTCACAGACAAGGACGAAACGGAACAGGACCACTAGGTATCGTGGAGCCAGCATAGCTAATAGCTGAAGTGAGACGTTAGTGAGTTTCACTGATCAGTGTAGTCCAATCAGATCATGACTGTCCACACCGCTGCATCTTCCATTGCTTCCGTCAGAAACGTTCGACTCTGGACTGCCCTCTGGTGGTAGTACTGCATGGAAGTATGCAGGCAGAGATGGTTAAAGCGGAACAGATATTTTCCTTTGTGGACGTTAAGGGCCCATGAATGGGCCTTCAGACAGCAGAGTGTCACACAAGCCTCTGCAGATGATACACGAGCCTGATGTTTAAAGCTAGCACCTCTGGCACTGCAGTATTCTCTGTGGGAACTCTCCCATATGTGCCTGTAGACCAGTAACGCCTACTGTTTATCTCCCAGTATCATTACAATGATACACAACAAATCTGTGTTTCTGTGTGGGATATGTGGTACCTGGCAACCCAGCCCAGAGGCAGAGGAGAGCAGGTACACTTGATTCTGCTTGACGTGTGTTAAGCTGTTTTCACACTGAATGCAGTATGCACTGCACTCGCCGCTCACGTCTGTGATAAGCTATTTACACCACTTACAGAATGCGCTGTGCTCACACAGTGATAAGACTAGGCTTTCAGGCAACAACAAGAACCATCCGGCATGCCTGACAGCTCTCCAATATGATTGCATGACGCTGTGCATCTGCCGCGGCTCCCTGTTATGCTATGCTCGTCACTGAGGTCTGGATATCCCATGCGTTTCCAAGTGCAACTGGGAATTTTCTGCATTCACTGTGCATTCAGCAGCTTCACTTGCCACAGCCCCGCTCGCCCACCCACTCTGCATCTCACACACACACACACACACACACACACTCATTTGATCTATTAGTCTGTGGTGAGGGGTGATATGCGTCGGGGACATTGAGAGTTGGCCATTTGGCTAATGTGGGCAGCAGGGGGGCTTTAATTGGTAGGTTGAACCTGTGGGTTTAGTTACACACCAAAAACCTGTGTTAATATTAAAGCCACACACACCAGCACTGCTAGTCATTCGCGTTCCTTCTAATTTACCATTCCACCTTAAATGTTCCATTCTGGTGGAATACTGGAAAGGAAAAGCTGAATAAGGAAGCCTGTTTCAGCATCATTCGAGTCTTTTAGCTGCTAAAAAGCAAGTTTGACTGAGAATCATGGAAAAACTTGCTTAATTCATCAAAACTAATATTCAGAAACCGTAAGCGCCAGTAGGGTTAAATACAGGTATTATTTTCTCAAGGTTGCCAGATGTATGTTAGCTCTCATTGATAATATCCACTTTCTTAAGCTATATATATATATATATATATATATATATATATATATATATATAAAAGTGGAATGTAATGAATCTTGAATCTATATACAAAACTATCACTCATAAAGTAATGCAACTGTGGGCAGTACTCAGCGTTGTGTTTGCGTCTGCAATTATTCTTTATCCTTCCCTCTCTCAGGGGTGTAACACCTGGATTTGTGACTTTATTGGCCGGTTAGCATGCTGGCTAAACTAGCTAGCTATGGAGCGAGTTAACTCAACTGAGACCCCAACACTATCCTCTACTTTCCTCCACACTTCATTTCTTCACAGGTGTATATGTCCAAAGACGCATCATATTAACTAGGGCAAGAGCAAACAGCGGTCATGAGCTTCTCCTCCATGTTCACCACCACACTGCTGAGAACTCAAATCAAAAGCTGAAACTTAAAGCTCAGAGTGCTGGAGCTGAGGCGCCCCGGACCCCGTGTCCAAGCATGGTCTGAAGAATGTGGTGGAGCTGATTGTTTACCATGCCACTTCACTGCATCATCATTCATTTACATGAAGGTGGGGAAATCTCTGGACGTGTCTTTTGCTGCTTGTTGTTAAATCGGCGTTACAGATCCATTGGAGGTGACTGGTTGCTTGGCGCTCTGTCACCTACTAGTGTGAACACAGGCTCAGGTGTCTGAATATGTGACCCCTCACTGCACCCTCGCTTTCATTTAGGTACAGTTTCTACCTCACCCCCCCATTTAATATCTTAGCAGGAACAGCAGCTCAGCAGTAACATTCTGACTGTGTCAGGAGCCTGGGCATAAATGACTTTCAGTGAGTTTAAAAGTGAAGCCTGTTTTTTTCCTTAGAGGCCGTTCAGTGTGGCATGCTGCCAAAATACATCTTTTTTTTTTTCTTTTTTTTTAAGCACACTGCTGAATGGAGGCCTTGGATCTTTTCTGAGTTATGAAGCATAAATACCCCTTACAGTCTGTGAAGGATCAGAAACGACCATCATGGAAACAGCAGGATGGTGTTCATCATTGAGAATGAGAGGGTGATGAGCAGCTGTCAAGAGCTGCTTATGGGACACTCACATATTTGCTGAAGTGTTTTATCATCACAGCTTGATATGAGTCATGGGAATTATGCAAGTAGTGCTACGGGGGTCCAGTAATGACATTAGGGTTGCAGCGGTCCCCTCCTGTGTTAAGGGCCCCAGAGCAGTTGTTCCACCCACCTGCACTGCATGTAGATACACTAATGTTCTTTAAGATAGTCTCTAAACTTCAATCGAGCACTTTAAATGGCTATACCAGACGTCCTGCTGTGTCCATCCACTGCAGCCCACAAGAGGCGTTCCTCTCAGTATATGTGAAAATTCAGGCTCCAGTTGAGGAAAGTCAGTCCTCAGCAGAGCCCCTCGTGTGTAAATGGAACAGTCTAATAACACTCATTATGTCAACAAAAAGAACTCGCCGCATGACGTGAAGGAGAAAATTGGTGTTGTAGCACTCAGGCTTGGTCTCCAGACTATAAACTTGTAGTCCTGGGTTAACTGGACACCATGGGTGTCACTAGGCCAGTTTTAGCTTGTTCCTACCCGGTTGCTAAGGTGTCCAAAAAAATTAATCAGCGTCTATAAAAGGAAGTAGGGATGAATAAACGACACATAGAGGAGTATGGGTCAGTATGCCTGTGGATTAGAGTTTTGGGAACTGTCCTGAGTGAGTACATGTAGTTGGTGGTGGCTGTAGGTTAAAGGACATAGTAGGGTTTGAAAGGGTGTAAAAAAAGAATGGGGTCAGTGGGAGGAACAAGACAGACAGACCAGTGCAAGACAGAACAACACTGAATGCATTCTAGGGTCCGGTGTGTATCTGTGACTATCGGAGTCTGTTGAGCAGAAGTACAGTAGGTGGGTGTGTACTTTTCTACCCCATTTATTTATGATGGGAAAAAATTCCAAAAAACATGTAGGATCAAAAAACTGTATAGAAGCACACCATTCCCAATCTGAGGAAACATTCCTGAGTTGGAATGGTGTCCAAACCTCTAAAACTGTGGGACTAATTAGGGGATGTGTACTGTGAAGAAGAAAAAGAAGGAGGATCAGGAGAAGAGGAAGAAGAAGGAGGAAATGTAGAAGAAACAGGAGGAGGAGGAAAAGAAGAAGAAGAATGAGGAGGATATGAAGGTGGAGGAGGAAAATAATTACAAGGAGGTGAAGAAGGAGAAGGTGGAGGAAAAGAAGAATGAGGATATCACAGTGTTGTGTGTGTGTGTGTGTGTGTGTGTGTGTGTGTGTGTGTGTGTGTGTGTGTGTGTGTGTGTGGTGCAGTCACTGGTAAAGGAAATGAAATTTAGACAACACAGCACATTATGTCCTCCTTCCCCTGTGCCAGTCTTTAGAGGGAGGAAATAATAAACCCATTAGAGGTGATAATCACTCCTTTACTGATACGGTATTATCATCACAGCTGTGTCCGCTGTCCGCTGTCATGCTACGCTAATTGGGGTTATGTTCTGTTCAGTGCTGGAAGCCCACCGTACCTCCACATCATACACCAGTATATCCCTCTATGAAGGCTCTAAAGATCAGAGAGACAGATCAGCACCAGGAGAACGTGGTGTCAGTAATGATGATGCTTTTATTAGCCACAGTAAAATCACACCAACCCCAGGAACATTAATAACAGGAACACTTATCACAGGGGAGAACATGACCCTGCCTCATTCTCCTGGCATCATAATGGAGAACAAGGCACCTCAGAACCTCCACCTGACCCCCACCTCCCAACAAATCCCCCCACCGGGGGGAGATAACCTGCTGGCATGTCAATCAGATATCATTACAATGATCAGTACTGTATCTCGCTCTCTGGGGTCTTCAGTAAACACCCCAAACTCCTACTACTCATCCACATTCACCCATATGCTGACCTGGATGGGTAGTGCGGAAGCACAGCCATGGATGCCAGGAACCTTAAAGCTACAGAGCGGGGACACTGTCCATAATGTCAATAAAAAAACAAAATGTAACGATGTGCAGATCATTAGACTACTCATTAGACCTGAACACTATTACTGACACACCTGGAGGAACATCTCACAGCTAATCAGGTTATCTGGTAACAGGTCAGTAAGGTGACTGAATATAAAGCCCCTCCCAGAGAGGGGGAGTCTATCAGCAGTAAAGATGTACACAAGAACCAGAACCAGTACTGGATGGTGGTGATCTTCAGACCCTCAGACAGCACTGCATTAAAAACATACCCGGTTCTGTATTGGAACCACTGCATCGGATTGGAAACACTTCTCAACACCATTGTCTGTGAACATAGTTAATCACTGCTCCACCATGCAGGGAAGAATCCAGAAATAACATGATCCAGAACCACCTTCTCTGGACTCCAGCTTATTTCATTTGGGCTGATGACAAATGGGAAAAATGGCCCATGGAATCACAATCTAGAATTCTTTGAAGCGGAGAGAAACATCCAGCTTGTTATCAGCGCACCAGCATCAGTATGGTATGTGTGTGTTGGGGGTCATTAGTGCACATGTCCTGGGTGACTTGCACGTCTGTGAAGCTCCATTAACGCTGAACAGTATATACGGGTTTCGGAGCAGCACATGCTGCATCCAGATGGGATCTTTTCGGGGGATAGTCTTGCTGATTTCAGCAGGACAATCATCCACATCCTGCATGGATTTCAGCACCACGGCTACAATATTTCATTTGCTGTATTTGTGTGTGTGTAATGAGTTTTCACATCATTACATTCCTGTTATACTGACATTCTGCATAGTGTCCCAACTTATCTGGAAACGGTGTGGTTAGGGTTGCCAACTTTCAAAAATAAAAATAAAGGATGGGGATGGGGTGGCGGGGGCGTGGCCAATGTGTGACTGACGTGTTCGAAATAAGGAACAAATCCCGTCTCGTATTTGAGCTGAGCCCGGGGTGGTGGGTGGGTGTGTATATCGGACATTTATGGAAATATGGAACAAATCGTGTCTCGTATTGGTTTAATATGGGAGGCAACATTTTAATTGCCAAATAAAAGACATTCCGTATTTTACGGGTTGGGAGGCAACTCTAGGGGTGGTATGAATCTGATGAATTTGCTAACATAGTTAACAGGTAGTAGAAGCTTATTCTGTATCATGTTCCTTAAACCGCAGAGTTCAGGAATCTCAACAAGACTGGCTAATGTGGCTCCTGAGACATTATCAGTGCTGGTTCTTGATGATGTCCAATAGGATCAATAGGATTCAGATCTGATGATTATATATAATGGTTACCATTAGAGATCACAATTACACCGCATTAGAGGGGTACAGCCTAGCTGGTCATGTTTGGCTCACTTAGAAGTAACAGGATTGGCTGGGAGGCAGTTATTGATTATGTAGATCTAGCAGCACTGTGGTGATTGCAGGTGATGCAACTGCAGAGAAATGAAGGCTGTTCTGAAGTTAGCAGCACAATGTGGCACTAGAGAGCAGCAGGTAAACATACAAGTCCTGTGAGA
Source organism: Prochilodus magdalenae (assembly GCA_024036415.1). Classification (NCBI taxonomy): domain Eukaryota; kingdom Metazoa; phylum Chordata; class Actinopteri; order Characiformes; family Prochilodontidae; genus Prochilodus; species Prochilodus magdalenae. The sequence continues at coordinate 725,236 of JAMWET010004275.1, forward strand.
TAAAACCAGACCCTGAATACAACCCTGAGACGTGACCCGGGGACTGACTGTAATCAGTACACACATGGAGCTGTAAACACAGAGTGATGTAAACTCATACAAACAATATCCATCAAATGCACAAGAAACATGTTCACACATACCGACATCAAATATCACCTGGAGCAAACACTTTAACAGAACTCAAACCTCTCAGCATAAACGTCCACATCACTGCAAATACATTTACAAATATACCAAATCAGCACTTTATTCATCCCCCAGTCAGAGGCAGAAACACATACAGAGCGATTTATTACTGTACATGCTGTACAATAACCCTGTGTTTATATAGAGTCACATACAGGATCCCAAACCCAAATGCTGGAGCTCCAGCTTTACGTTCATCCTATTTAGTGTGCGCATCTATACCGTACCAAAGTCAGAAACGTCACTACTGATCAGAGTTACAGCCAAAGCTGAATTAGTTCCCTCCCTTTAACAAGAACATCACCAGAACCCCTCTGGCCTTCAGTCCAGAACCAACAGCCACTCTGATGCAGCCCCACTAGCCCATAGTGCATCTCCCCACTAGACTAGTCAAGACTCACTAGTCAGGTTCACCAAGCTTCCTGTACAGATCAGTTCTGGAGTGAAGGAAGAGGGACATGATGTGCACTGCTTGACTATGTTCAGGAGGTGTTCAGGTCCAGGTTAACTTTTAATAACCGTATCAAAGCAGAAAGACTAAACTCAACCTCCAACCTGAGAACACAGAGCAGACCAGCCCCAGAAACCGAGCTGAACACTCCATACATAAATGTAAATCTATATGTGTGTATGAGTGTGAGTGTGTATAAATGGTGTGTGTGTGTTTGTGTGTGTATCTGTGTTTAGGGTGTATTTGGTGAAATTTTGATGTAACTTCCATTAATCCCCAGGAACCTGAACATGATACAAACTTCCTTCAGGCTCACATGTCTGAAGTGACGCTGACAGATCGTATTCATGATCGATTCTAGTCAACATGTTATGTTTAGGACAGTGTAACAGTAGCGTCACTTTAACGGTTAACACTGGAGAGGACCTAGATGGTCACTTCGAAAAGCTGGACCTGCAGTTTAAACCCACACAACACAAAGGGTCATTAATTGTCATTTTGAGTCACGCATTAGACTACATCCTGTCTCCTTGATCCTGATCTTTTCCCCTCTCTCCCAGTGAGTCAGACGTTCGTTGGTAGTGCTGCTGAGTGGCCTACTTTTCCTATTTGAGTGTTTTCTCGTCAGCAGACCAGATCGCTTATTTTAAACCATCTGGGTTAGACTGTTTGTCTGTGCTGTTAGTTGCTATAATCTGCTCTGCTTCACCCAGTATCTGGATAAAAAACTGGCAAATGATATATAAAGTCTAATCCAGAACAGAAATAAACAATAACAGTAGAACAAAGCAGCTCACACAGCTCAGCCCACCACACAGAAACCTGCTCCACTGAAAATGCTTGAGTTTCTGGTGACCAGCAGCCTAAAAGAGCTAGCTTGCTGGTCAGCTAATATTAAGAAACACATTGACAAACTTCATGTGCCAACATTTGGTTGGTCTGTTAGCTAAGGATTCAACCACTTCATTAAGTATTATTATAATTATGATAAATACTACTACTACTACTAATAATAATAATAATAATACTATTATTATTATTATTATTGTTGTTGCTTTGTTGTTGTTGATAATAATAATAATTATTATTATTATTATTTACTGTTCTTGCTAATACAGTTGTTCTATAACTCCCGAGTTTCATGAATATTACTTGCATCACAGTTTCACCAGCCTCATCCGCTACATCCAGTATCGATTTACAGCATTCTGGTGGGACTACCTGGTGCCAAGCTGCAGCGGGAGTCAAGGCTGGGGTCACATAGCACTGCCTCAGAGCAATCCGCTCAGTGTGGAGGGAGGAGAAGCGTTTGGTGTTAGAAAGAACAACAATCAGCTCATGGATGGAGGTCAGGGAGTCAGTGCCAGAGACAGCTCAGCCAGAAGAACAGGAGCCGAGATGAGAGAGATGATCTCCAGCAGTCAGGAAAAAGAAGAGAACCTTAAAAGGCAGAACATGGCAGCTGAAGCTAAAAGCCGTGCACAGTCAGGAAATCATGGGAAGTTCCAGAAATAGCTTCCTTTTAGTTAAAGCTTTCAGTCCAGCTCAAGTTTGCTCCGGAAAGTGCATGAACATTGCTGGAGCTGTGAATGTGGTCAAAAATAGTTCCGTTTTTCTCTTCATCATGAAGGAACCCTGAACGTTCCTGAAGCATGTGTACAGTATATTCACAGTTACATGTAGACAAAGACTTCTGCCCTGGTGTGCGGCAGATGTCCCATCTTCAAAGCTCACACCTTAGTGCCTGTCTGAGGTGATGAAAAGCAAAATTACCCTGTTTAACCAAACAGACAAAGCCTAGAGTCTAGATCTGTTATTAGGTCTAATTGGGTGATGCGGCTATAGACCCAGTGTCCGTACCTGGAGCACACGTTCAGAAAGTCTCATCCAGACAGAGGAAGAAAAGAAACAAACAAAGCCATGAGAGGTTCCATGGTTCCAAAAAACATTCATGAGATCCTGCTGGTGTGGGTTTCCTCCCTTTCAAAGACACGCACCAAATCTGACATTTACAGTGCCCCCTTCTGAACAACATGGAGTTACTGGCAGATCCAGAATCCAGGCAGTGTGTGCTGATTGATGGTTAGTGTTTAGGCCACTGTGCTGAGTTAGTTTGGACCTAAATTTTGATTCCAGTCCCAATTCACGGATGATTGTATCTTGCAGAGGTTTAGAAAGGTGCTTATATGACAAATTCAGCACTTATAGGCTGGGTCCATTTGGAACAGCAAAGCTGAGAATGACTTTGTGCATTTGTTTGGGCATCAGGGTCAGGAGTATCCCGGCAACCCCAAGTTGTTTAGAGTTGAAACCCCTTACTCACCTCTGTAGTGCTGGAGCCTATCCTGGTGCTCACTGGGCAGGGAACACCATGGACAGGCTGCCAGCTCATCACGGGGCAGATTCACAGCCACACGCACACCCGGTCACCTGACTGCATGTGTTTGGACTGTGGGAGGAAACTGGAGCACCCAGAGAAGGAACCCAGAGCACCCGGAGGAGGAAACCCACACAGACACAGGGCACACAACATGCACACTCCACACAGAAAGAACCCTGGTCACTCAGACCCTACTACCCACCACTATGTCACCACCAAATCTATAATATGCAAAATTCAGTCTTAGGGAGTGAGACACCCAGTCTTTCCCAATCTGGCAGGATTTATAAATCCTAGGCTTCAGCCGAATAACTAGGCTAACTAGAACAAAACATACAGTGTGGTCCAAACGTCTGAGAGTGTACTGAGAACCTGAGAACCCTTAAATTTAACCCATCCATCTTACCAGCTCTACTGACCACATGCGTGCACACTGTAGTTCTACAGCTGCAGACTGTAGTCCATCTGATTCTCTGTATACTTTATTACCCTGTTCTTCAATGGTCAGGACCCCCACAGGACCCCCACAGAGCAGGTACTATATGGGTGGTGGATCATTCTCAGCACTGCAGTGACACTAACGTGGTGGTGGTGTGTTAGTGTGTTGTGCTGGTGTGAGTGGATCAGAAACAGCAGTGTGTTCACTCACTGTCCACATTACTAAACACTCCTACTTTGCTGGTTCACCTTTTAGATAGACGATAGCTCATCTGCTGCTGCACAGTACTGTCTTGGTGATCCTTTAGTCCTTCATCAGTGGTCACAGGACGCTGTCCCACAGGACGTTGCCCACAGGACGACACCCACAGGATGCTGCTCACAGGACCCTATAGGTTGGGTAGTTTTGGTTGGTGGATGATTCTCAATCCAGCAGTGACACTGAGATGTTTCAGACACACTGTGTCTGATCCACTCACACCAGCCCAAGCTCACTATTACATCACCACCACGTCAGTGTCACAGCAGTACTGAGGATGATCCACCACCCACATAAAACCTGCTCTGTGGTGGTCCTGTGGGGGTCCTGACCATTGAAGAACAGGGTAATAAAGTATACAGAGAAACAGATGGACTACAGTCTAGAACTCTAGAACTACAGCATGAAACTTTATGGTCACATCTCAGGTCTGTTAATGCGTCAGTACTTGCTTGATTAGCCTGAACGTCGTTTTGTTCCAGATAGTCTGAAAAGCTGTAAATCTTATTTATCGGGTTGTATTCCGACACTCCAGAAAATAATACAGTCAGTATGACAAAGCCGAGAAGCCCGGACCAAACATTTCTCACCATCGGTCCTCAGACGATACCAGTAGAGCAGACTCCTGTGTAACGGTGATGACACTGTTAATAATCATGTGGTCTGCCATCACTTATTTATGGGACGGAACCAGAAACAGTGAGCAGAGTTTAACCACACCTGTACGACGGCAACACAACACTTGTGGAGCGACACTGAAACTGCATGCTTGACAAAATGAAAGATTTAAATACACTGCGTCTTCTAGACGATGTGCGTTTATAACTCGATGCCTGGCTCATATAGATCCAGAGTTTCTTCAATACCTGATTACTCAGGTACATGTAAACATGGTGAAGGGATTACTGCAGCGATCAGACTGTGCATATGGATGTAAACTCACTCACTCAGAAGGGTTCAAGCAGAGTGTTAGTCTTTCTCAAAACCTCCGGATACACCTCTTCACCCCACCAGTCAGTCAGTGGAAGCTGAACCAACAGCGCCACAGAACTCCATAATGTGTAGTGGAGATCTTGAAGTGGTGCACGGCAGACTATGCCTACTAGTGTCTCCACACACGTTTTTCATTTGGACTTTTTTCATTATGGGTTATTTGCACTTTCACAGAGCTATAAACAAGCCTGGTCCCTACTTCGCATCAAAAAAGCACAAATCCTCAGCTAACCGCCACTATTGGCTCCACCGACAGGATATCGGTCTTTCCTGACTGGCCGAGCGAGGTGGACCGGAGGGCGTGGCTTTCTTTAGGATTGGACTGCTGCGAGGATGCTTGGCTTTCTGGCCAGGCCGCGCGGTGACCCCCGTCCCGAGGGGGTGCCATCGGATCCGGGTTGTTGCCCTGGCAGCTGCTGCCCCTCCCCCGGCCCCGCCTGTTTCTGCACATGCTCAGTAGGTAGGTGAGCTCAGCCCTGAAGCCCTGGTTGAGCCAGCAGTAGATGAAGGGGTTGTAGCAGGTGGAGCTCATGGCCAGCCAGTGGAATGTGAAGTAGATGGCATTGTTGGAATGAATGGCCTGACTGGACAGCAGGACCACATAGCAGTTTAGTGGGAACCAGCACACTGCAAACACGGCCACCACCAGCACCAGCATCTTTATGGTCCGCTTCCTCTTTCTGCGCTGCAGGAAGTACTGTTCGCTCGTCACATCCCCAATGGCATTTCTGCGCCAGAGCCGGCGGGCCACGGCCCAGTACGCCGCCGTGATGATGAGGAGCGGCAGAACATACAGTAAAATGAAAGTCACCAAGTCCAGGTACTGCCGATACAGTTCGGACGGCTCTGGGAAGTCTGGCACACACAGGGAGCGGACGATATCCTTACTGTGGGGTAGATGGGGAGAGAGAGAGAGGGGGAAGGAGAGAGAAAGAGAGAGAGAGAGAGATGTAAGCTATGCTGGGTGTGGATCAGTTCAACACTGTGGAGGAGGATGGGATCATGAGGAGTGTCTGCAGTGGGAACAGTGATTTATCTCCAGATTCTATCGGTTCTGTGTGTGATATCTGTGCAGTGAATGTCCCTCAGTAATGATCTGGAACCGGAGTTCCCTCGGTAATTGTCCTGTTTCACTCCGTCACACACTAATAGAGTAATAAAGCCATTAGGAGTTCCTGAAACTGGTCTGCTGTCCTCATGCCTGCCTATCGTCTGGCACTTAGGAGCCACGATGGTTCAGTTAGCGGGGTTCTGCTGCTGCCTAGCCAAACAGGAGGGTCAAACCACAGAGCCTCAACTACCATTTTCAGCTCATACACACCAGGGCCACTTATTACCCGTACACCACCAATAGCGCTTATAGAACCCCTTACACGCTAAGGCTCCCAAAGAGTCCTAAGTGGCTCCTTACTCTCCACACAATGCACTGTGTGAGTTAGGACATTTAGACTGCTACACAAACGACTGTGCACACAGGGCTAAATCTCAATGTCTACACATTTCACTCTGGACAGTTTCTCAAACATATGGACCCTGAAGAGACTGAAGAGAGGAGCAGCTCCACCTTTATTTGGATCACAACCCCAACAGCAGCCTGTAAGTAGCAGTCATGCTGTGTGATTGTATTCATGTTGGCCAGTTGAAGCAGATCATCCTAAACTGAGAGTTCCATAGTGAGGAACAACTTTGATCTACTGTGAGTTGACGTCCAGCATAGGGAATGTTTCCAAGTTACCATACCTAACTAAATACTATGAGGGTGGAGCGTATTTACACAAAGCCTCTTTATATTTACTCTATTTCTATATGGTGCTTCTGTGCGGTCATTGGGGGCGTGGTTTCACAGTAAACCAACCATTTAGAGCATCGAATTATTCAAGAGCTTGTTTCATTGTGAAACAGCTTGTTTCACTGTGTGTGTGTGTAGAACCACTTCTAGAGATATTTCCTCCCCCACACAATGAACATATCTTCTATCTAGAACATCAGTACAGTTTAACAACAGTTTAACATGATGAATAAAAATTAAATAGAGTTTCATTGCAGATTTAATATGATATTATTATTATAATTTGTCATTAAACTCCACTGTGCTATCAATTGTGTTATTGTAAATAAGCTAATTAGCCAATCAAAAGACAGCTCATTTACATATATCATTCCTAAAGCTATATTAGTAACATAAGCAGTCTGGTTAATTCTAAAGAGCGTCTGAAATGGTCACATACAAATTAAGAACTTTTGGTACATAAACCTGCTGAAATGTCCTGCGGTGGACAGGACCGGAGTGGTCAGGTTTGTTGAACTGGTTACAATTTTAGATTCAGTCCATTTTAGTTGCGAGACTATCTAGAACTATTCAGTCACACAGTCACACAGCCTCCACAGGCAAACTAATCCAACTCCATTAACGTTAACAGGAGGAGTGATGTAACACAGGACATGACGAGGAGACAGGATGCATGTGCAAGTTTTTAATGGAAAATTAATAAGAGAAAAACAAAGACACTAGGAAAATAAAGAAACAAAACTCTACTGAGGAACAGGGTTACAAAAACAACTGACAGAGACAAAACACCAAGCAAGCACAAAGAGAACAACAGGGACTATAAATGAACAAGAACTATAAGGAACACCTGAGAAGGGGCGGAGCTACAAACTAAGGACAGGTGAGGGGCCTGACAAGAGGGCGGAGACAGGAGGAGCAAATATACAAATCAGAAGCACATGGAACATGATAACAAGAAGCACAGTGAAGTGACAAGAAACAGAAAACCAGAGAAAACAGTCAAACGGGCAAGGCAAGACAGGATGTGACAAGTGAGCTCGGAATTCCTCTCTAACTTTTCAAAAGCTGGAAGTGGGAAGAAAGAGAATCAGAACTGACTGACGTTTACAGCGTTCCAAGGTTCCATCTGTGTAAAAATAGAGCCGTAATAAAGCAAAGCCTCATTCTAAAGAACACAGAAAGCTATTCGCTGGTTTTAGCCAGAAGAAGGTTCATCACCTACTCCGCTCATTATGATGTAATGCAGTATTAATACAGTAATTCTTGTTTTTAATTCCTCGTACAAGCAGAAGCTCAGCTTGGGCAATCCACACAGGCAGCACGCACACACCATGCACACACCTGGACAGGTGGTGTACCTGTACACAAAGGTGAACAGCTTCTGGAAGATGGCGTGAGGCAGCGAGAAGCAGGTGGCCATCAGCCAGATAAAGACGATGCACACCGCACCCTGGCCTGTGCACATCCGCGGCTTCAGAGGGTGTAGGATCACCTGCGCACATGCAGCGGTCAGCAGTTACAGACACATACACCTGTACACATGCATGAACAGTGGTTCTGTTTAGACAGCCTGGTACTTAACATACAACCAGTTCTCCATCTAGAACAGTAAATCCAGGGAACCTGTACGGTGTTCTTTATCCGGTTACTGAACAGTGTCACCTTAAATGAACTGTCCTTGCTGGTAAAAGTATGTGAACCTCTGTGGACCTGGTGTGACCCACTGGAGTAGAAATGACTTCAACCGAACAGTTCCTGCTGTTAAGCCCTGCACACACCTGGAGGAATCTCAAGCTGTTACTCTGTACAAAACTGCTTCAGCATCACACCTGAAGTTCTGCTTCACTGTTTCTGTCACGCTTCCGGGTTTTCCCTGCTCCTGTGCTTCTCTGGACTCAACTTCCCAGAGGGCAACGCTTGATGACGCCACGCCCGCGTCCAATCCGCTTCGCTCTCCATCAAATTTCCCCGGTTTACAGACAGGGAAAGAACCAGAAGATGGGAGAGGAACGGCAGCTGGTTCTACCCCGGCCCGAACCGGAACCTGTAACTGAGCCAAATGCGCAGAAATATCTTGCAAATTAGCCGAGATCTGCGCCAGCTGGGCTTGCTGTTCAGTTGCTTAGCGAGATCACTCACAGAAACAGAGAGAGCATCTACGGTCTGATGATGCTGGCCTAACAGTCGGCCTTGGTTAACCAAAGCCTCCTGGAAATCTTTTAACTCTGCCATCGTGAGGGGCGAAGCTTTTTGTCAGGACAAAAGACTCCAGGGCGACGCTTGCAGAGTTAAAAGTCAAGGCAGAATGTTTATTGAACAGGGAAGTGAACAAACTAAGCAGCAATGCAGATACAGCAACAGGGGTAGGGCTAGAAACGTAGTCGAGGCAGGCAAAGTCGAAACCAAAAGAGACAATCAGCGGAGGCAATCAAGTTAGGAGGAAAAGGCCAAAGATAGTCGATATCAGAAAAGAGATCAAGAACCAGAGAAGAGATAACACACAGAAAGAACGCTCATTGCTAACTACGTTGGCAAAGCTTCGCAAAAGCTGAAGCGGCGTGGAGAGGTATAAATGGAGGGCGTAAATTAAGTTCAGCTGTCTGCTAAAACTTCGGCGATGGAGAGTGAAGCGGATTGGACGCGGGCGTGGCGTCATCGAGTGTTGCCCTCTCTGAAGTTCAGTCCGGAAAAGCACAGGAGCAGGGAAAACCCGGAAGCGTGACAGTTTCTATTTGATTAAAGTCTGGTCTTTGACTCGGCCATTCCAACATCTTAACCCTTCCCACCTCCTGTTAAGGTTCAGATCACAGAGAGATGTTCTGAGATTTTCCTGTAGAACTTCCAGAATTTATATCTGCGTCAAATGACAGCAAGCTGTCCTTATCCCAAAGCAGCAAAACAGCCCCAAACTGTTTTAAGCTTTCCAGAATGCTGGAAAAGCCCTGTTTCACATCATGAGGATATGTGTTCCATGAGTAAAATGCTTCCAAGCTGGACTATGTTTCTGTAGATATACAGGCAGGACATAAACACAACATGACCTTGACTACCTGGTCACAAGGGCTCACCCTGTCCACCATATACTTTCACAGGGCACACAGACTTTGAGATGTCGGGCTTCCTGTTGGGTTCAATGGGGTTTTTGTTGATGGTCTGTGAAGTTTTTCTGATCTCAGACCAGTGTCTATAAAAAGTGTGTTTGTGGGCGGAGCTTCCTCTTCCACTTCAGAAGCTAATGTCAGTGATGGACACTCTCTCTGGCTGTTGGTGCGGTAATCGTAAAAGACTCTGAAGGTATCTGTAAAGGTGCATTTCCAGGAGAAGGATTGGAATGACAGTGGCAGAAATGTTACTGAGTGAGGGGGGGAATTATTTGGGGGTTATGTAACTCGCCGACATCATGCACTGCACTGTCGTTCCCGCAGGGAGCCTCAGCAGAGCAGCTGAATTGTGAGCAATTTGAGCTCAAATGATGCTTATTTGATGTTTCCACTCAAAAGAACTGAAATACTGATGCCTCTGAAACAAGAGGTCCAACAACACGGAAACAGACTCAGCTGTACAGGCTCACCTCCTTCACCGCACACAGTGCTCCCCCACACCTCCTCTGCAGCACCAGGTGAAAACTGGCTTTCTCTCTCTTTATCTCTCCATCTCTCTATCTATCTCTCTCTCTCTCTCTCTCTCCCTTTTTTATTTCCCTCTCTTTCTCTCCCCCTTATTATTTCTATCTCACTTTATCCCCTTTTTATCTCTATCTCTCTTTCCCTCCCTTATATCTATCTTTTTATCTCTATCTCTCTCTATCTCTATCTCTCTCTGTCTCTGTATCTCTACTGGCCAGACAACGCGGTTTGATTAGTTTCAGGACCATGGTGCTGGACAGCTCCCAATAAGCTTCAGGTGCCGGTTTTTCTCAGGTGTGAATTTTCAGGTAGTGGATTTCAAAGTTAGGGTGCTGCAGAACCCCCTGAGATGTTTCTCCTAGCTGACGGAGCACACTGAGGGGTTTTACTGTGGTTACGTTCCATCATATTGACCTTTTCTCATTAACTGAACACTGCATTAATCAGTGTAAGGACCTCCTGTGCTTTGTACCTGTGTGTTGTATATCACATGCTGTGGGAACTAAACCTCTTTTTTGGGATGTTTCTATATAGTTCATGTATACTTACATGTATACCGGTATTTACCAGCTAAGAATGCGGTGGCCGAGAGCGTCACACTGCCTACCGATTCATAGTGCTGGTTAAACAGTTTCTACTGGACAGGACAATCCACAACAGGTCTACTCTCCTCCTCGTATACCTCCACGCATGCCGTATCTGCAGTCTCTCAAGCTGGCTAATAACCATAAAGCAGAGTTTCCTTCCCTGAAACTGTCCTGAGGGAAACAACAGTTACGCAACACTCTGGGATTTATTTATGGGAAGGTTGATGATTTTGAGAGGAAACACTTTAGTGAAGCCCTCAGGGTCTGCTGTGCAACACCCATAACTCAGGAAACACTTACAGGTGATATTAGGGAAATTACTGGCCAATAGGAAGCTGAAGGCAATCACACAGATCATTTTCACAGAAATAGCTGGAATTCAGACACTAAAGCATGGATCTCAGCTGCTGTGTCAGAAGAAACTGCTATAAAGAGAGTAAATCAAATATAATCAATTATGTAATAAAGACTTTTACTAGGTAATTACAAAGTAATAATCATGTAAGAAACAGAAAGCCTCATCTTACAAACACAATGGTCAGCCGGACTGAAAGTTTAGGACTCTGCATCACTGAATCACTGGCTAGAACTAATTTATATAAAATCAGAACTACTGCAGCACCGATACGTTGCTATTCAGTATTGTGTCTCTGGCTGGACGTGACAGAAGCACAGATGTATAACTATAACTGTAATTAATCGTACGTGCTATCACCCCAAGAAGAGACTGGGGTCTGATTTCCACATCGTGTGACTGTGCCGTGCTACACCAATAAGAGTCCTTGGGTAAGACTCCTAACACTACACTGACCTACCTGGAATACGGTCAACCTTGTAATTTGTTCTGGATAAGAGCATTAGCTGAGCCCTGGCGTTATTTCTGAAGGTGTCAAACAAGTGAACCACAGAAGTAAAGCTCCATACCTGTCGCCTGTCAAGTGCGATAGCGGTCAGCGTCAGGGTGGACACATGGAGAGAGCAGTACTGTACGAAGCGGCTAATGTGGCACATTCCTCTGCCGAACACCCAGGTACTGTTAACAAAGCGTACCTACACACACACACACAGACACACAGACACACACACACACAGACCAGTTCATCGCCATATCCTTCTGGTATGTAAACACTTTAATAATTTTCCTACATAAAATGTTCCAGAGAGAAACACATTCTGTACAGCATCACTCTCAGAGTCTGGGTTTACCTTCCCAGTCAGATGGTGTTCTTTGATGAAACTATAAGCTGTAGGAGTCTACTTCAGAGGTCCGAAGAGAAACCGTGATAATCTTAAACACCAGCCTCCTTCAGAGACAACAGCTTATCAGGAAAGCTTTGAGATTTTCTATGTGCAAAATGCGTGACTCAGATCTGTTCAGTGGTGGTGAATGAAATGAGGTATGTACAGTGTATATGTAATATGTATATGTTGAGTCCTTGTGTTAATAATGTATACAGTGTAGAGTGTATATTGTTCAGTGTCTGTATGTATTGTGTATATGTGGAGTGGTTGTGTATACTGTGTAGAGTGTACATTGTACAGTGTCTGTATGTATTGGGCATATGGAGAGTCGTGTATATGGTGTATACTGTGTAGAGTGTATATTGCTCAGTGTCTGCATGTATTGTGTATATGTGGAGTGTATATTTTTCAGTGTCTGTATGTATTGTGTATATATGGAGTGGTTGTGTATATTGTGTATACTGTGTAGAGTGTATATTGTACAGTGTCTGTATGTATTGTGTATATGTGGAGTGGTTGTATATATTGTGTATACTGTGTAGAGTCTACATTGTTCAGTGTGTGTATGTATTGTGTATATGTGGTTTGGTTGTGTATATGGTGTATACTGTGTAGAGTGTATATTGTTCAGTGTGTGTATGTATTGTGTATATATGGAGTGGTTGTGTATATTGTGTATACTGTGTAGAGTGTACATTGTTCAGTGTGTGTATGTATTGTGTATATGTGGAGTGGTTGTGTATATTGTGTATACTGTGTAGAGTGTACATTGTTCAGTGTGTGTATGTATTGTGTATATGTGGTTGTTCCAGCAAAAGCTTTAATAAACTTCAGTTAGTCTAAAATCCTGCAGCCAGAGTCCTTAAAAAAACTCAAATCGTAGACTTTATGAGTCCAGTCGTATCTAACTTACATTGGTTACCAGTTAAATTCCACATTGAGTATAAAATTCTTCTTCTAACATATAAACCTCTAAACGGCATCAATCCTCTGTACCTAATTGAACTTGGCTCGCATTATGAACCGTCACATGACTTTATATTGCAAAGTGCAGGCTCTGTATTACTGCCTAAAAAGGTAGGGCCTTTTCATTCCAGGCCCCCAGGTCTATACGTATTGTGTATATGGGGAGTCGTGTATACGGTGTATACTGTGTAGACCGTATGTTGTACAGTGTCTGTACGTATTGTGTATATGGGGAGTCGTGTATATGGTGTATACTATGTATAGTGTATATTGATCAGTGTCTGTATGTATTGTGTATATGGGGAGTCGGGTATATGGTGTATACTGTTCTAGAGAGACACAAACTGCTGAAAGCATCATATTTGGCCAATATACCTGATTCTGATGTATGTTGTAGACATGGACAACCACCACTGTACACTGACTTATCACACTGAACTTGAGGGGTGGGTGGGGGTGGATCTGAAGAACTGGTAGAATTCCAACTATAAAGATCATGCATTCTCTTCCTCTGATTGAGCAGACCCCACAAGGTAATCATCCTGAGGAGGTCTGGTCCACAGAAGAACTGCTGATATTGATTATTTTAGGGAGCATGTGATCTACTGATTAGTTTAGTGATTAATGGAACAGTCAGGCATGTTCTAGGTCACCAAACACTAAATAGCAACTCATTATAGTCAGTTCAGGAATGGGGAAAATTCTCCTCCCTCTGTAGTCGTGACTGTCCTGGTCTCCACAAAGAGATAAAAACATGCCTGAGCAGATAGTACACTTACCGCAGACCCCGATATCTGCCTGGACACACTCAACCTCTCTCTCTCTCTCTCACACACACACACACACATATATACACATACAACACACACTCACACAAACACACATATATAAACACATATACACAAACACACACCCACAACTATACAAATACACACACAAACCCACATAAACACAAACACATAATACACACACAAACACACATACACAAAAAACACAAACATGAACACACATACAAATACACGTATAACCATAGTACTAACCTTAACCCAACCATAATGCTAAGCCCAACCTAACCTAAATACTAAACCCAACCTAACCTTAATACTAAACCTAGCTTAACATAATACTAACCCTAATGTAACCTTGATACTAACACTAACCTAACCTTAATACTAACCCAAACATAACCCTAATACTAACCCCAACCTAGACTTAATACTAACCCTAACTTAACCTTAATACTAACCCCAACCCAACCTTAGTACTAACTGTAACCTAACCTCAATACTACCATTGACCTAACCTTAATACTAACTCTCACCTAATCTTTGTACTTACCCTAACTAATCTTAGTACCAGCACTAACCTATCCTTAATACTAACAATACTAACACTAACCTATCCTTAATACTAACAATACTAACACTAACCTATCCTTAATACTAACGATACTAACACTAACCTATCCTTAATACTAACAATACTAACACTAACCTATCCTTAATACTAACAATACTAACACTAACCTACCCTTAATACTAACAATACTAACAATAACCTATCCTTAATACTAACCCTAAGCTAACCATAATACTAATATTAACCTTACCTTAATACTAACCCCAACCTAACCTTAATACTAACCCTAACCTAACCTTAGTACCACACACACACACACACACACACACTGCCCCTACCAGTGTGAAGGGTGTGTTGAGCAGGGTGATTAGGATGTCAGCTATGGCCAGGTTCACTATGAAAAGGCTCGTGGCGGAGTGCATGCGCTTGTTCTTCATTACCACGTGGCACACGAGAGTGTTCCCGAACAGCGAGATGATGATGATAACGCTGTAAGCCACCACGAGCAGCGCTTTCACCGTGGCCGCGTGCTGAGACTCCGCGCCCTCACGCTTCCTGCCGCGCGCCAGAGAGCGCCAGTCCGCCAGCGCGCTCTCGTCCAGCGCGTACGGGCTCGAGCCGTTCACCTCCAGGAGAAGGTCCTCCACGTCCAGCGCGGACGCGTTGTTCACGTTGCCATTGTAGTTGTAATTACGCGGGACGCGTGACGTCCACCCGCGCGCCACGCTTGCGCTCATGTGCGCCAGGTGCGCCAAGTACGCCGCGTGCAGCAGCATCGTCTGCTGCGCGTGACCGTTCCACGTCCTAGGTCTCCGTTTCGCGCGGCATGTTGCGCGCGACTGACCCAGCTGCGGCTCGAGCGCCGCTTATAAGCGCAGCACGAGCTGCTCTGCGATTGGCCAGGAGGGTCAGACCGACTTTTTATTGGCCAGCCTGGCATTAATCCATATTTTTTCATTAATTAATTAATTCATCTATCCACTCTTTTATCCATTTCTCGATTAATTAATTCATTCATCCATCTCTACATTCACTTTCATTCAACCATTCATCAATCTATTCTTGCTTTAGTTCATTCACTCATCCATCCTTTCACTCGTCCATTCATTTCTCACTTTATTAATTAATTAATTTGTTCATTCATCTGTTTGTCTCTTCGGTCATTCATCCATGACATTCTATTCCATGTACTAGTTTTCCGATCTCTGCTCATGTTTCCAGAAATTACTGCAGGTGTTTGGGAATGTGCTACCAGGTGCTGCTGTCACTGAAATAACTGAGCAGTACAGGTTTCAGATTAGCCAGATGTGCTATCTCACAGGCCAGTATGTATCACAAGGGGCCCCTGCAAAAGCCTAAACCATGGTCCTAACCAACATCATGGGCTTAACACCAAACACATCACCAAACATTACTGACACATAAAAGGAGGGGAAAATACCCTGACTTCCAAAGGCCTACCTGACACCAACCAGCACCCAGGACACCCAGGACATGTGCGCTTATGCCAGCAAGCCGTCACGACATCTGTGGGCGTGTTAATTGTTAAGGGAAGACAAGGCAACAATGGCGCCACCCAGTGGTCTGCTGGAGAACCTCTTCTACGTCTCCTTACCTCCTGTAGTGGACCCGTGCTGCTTTCTGGATATGAACAAATATCTGGAATAACAGCTAATAACAGGAATGTCTGTTACAGTAAACAACCAAACTGTGTGGACTCAACAGTAAAACAAACTGTACACAAATATGGTCATGTTACCAGGCAACAACCACATCGGGATTTACTGAAATCACCGTCCAGTGTTTGACTAGTCCTGCTGAAGAGGCCAACATCTGCATAAGCTGGGGAATTACAGCTCCGATCCTGTTCGAGCAGTTAACTTCCTGTTTCGGCATATCTGAAGTCATCCGAGTGAAACCATGGACAGTACAGTCCTCTGGAGAACCTGGAGTTCAAACCAGGAGCTAAGACCTGGAGTTTAGTGCATCTATGAAGAACACAATATAGTAAACAAACTACAGAACAGCGGGGAACCATAAAGCCTGTGTGTTTCCATTCATGCACATTCACCACAGACTTTGCTACGCGCTTAACAATGCGCTGACCTTCTTCAGAATATCCCTGACATGGTCCACAGCGGAGGGAGCTGCTTTAGTCCCCTTCCATGGTCTTACAGGTCTTTAGGTCTTTTGAGGTGGCAGAGCTCCCCAGGGCGTGCAGTCTGTTTCAGAACCCAGGTACAGTATGTGCTGCCCTACTCTCTGGTGGGTTTGATTTGTGTTCTCAGGCTAATGACGCTTCTTCACTCACATCCACTCCTCTCCAGACCTCACACTGAGAGTTACCATTAGCAGCTACCAAATACATATTGAACATTCGGAATTGTTTCCAGACCTTCAATTATTTGTCACTGGAAGAGCAGATCACACCCAGCCCTTAAACAGTCTACCTGTTTTTCAGCCTGTGAGATGCAGAGTGATTGTGCAGCTGATGCATCCTGCTTGGTGGTTGTTGCTATGGCGTTGTTAAGCAGTTACAATGGTATCCCAGGTGGTTGCTATAATGTACCATGAGGTTATTGCTAGATAACCATGGCATTCCAGGTGATTGCTAAGGTGTTGCTTGGAGACTGCTATAGTATGAGTGGTTACTATGGTATATGAATGGGTTTTCTGAGGTGTTTCTAGGGAGTTGCTATGATAATCCATGTATCAATATTTGGAAAACTGTGGGACCAGTAAGGGGAGAAAAATACAAAAAAGGAGGAGGAGGTGAAATAAGAGCAGAAGGATGATAAGGAGGAGGAGGAAAAGAGACAGCAGCACAGCTCTTAGACACTATAAGGAGTATTTTCAGTGGGCCGTCTTTAGATTAAAGCACAGTACAAGGCATCCAATCAGAGCAGAGTTCATTTACATATACCAGCCAGTAACAAACACAGCCTGTTCAGCTCCTGAGGGATGAAGAGAGGCTGGATCTGCAGGACATGGCTGCATCACGCAGACCCAACCGCAAAACACTCACCTGTTCATGTTCTCAAGAGAGGCAGAAGATCATGACCGCACCTCTCCAAACCATCAGATCTGAAGACTGTGTGTAAGAGAAGGATGGAGGACTGAGGTTCCACACACTTCCTTATTACTCAACATTTGTGTGAAGCAAGTTATACTGGCTAATGTTCTGCTGTTTCTCCCTGGATACGGGTTATTAGATTTTACATTATGCTATAGAAAAGACAGATGGACATATGGCCTACCTCCATCACCCCCATATAATCCTGCATGTTTGATAACTGGTGATCTACGCTGAGGTAGGGTGCCTGCAGGACCAGGGGTGTGAAACACTGAGTTAGCTGTTCAAAGGAGACTTGCCTCTGCCTCTAAGCTAGGCTGCCAGATCCCACAACCCATATCCCATAACCCATATATATAGGATGGATTTCGATGTGTCTACACATCGGGATGAAGCTATCAGGACAGAGTTGTGTGATATTTAAACTGTGAATGATGGAAGGTAATAATTCAAACCTTCAAATATCAAACGCCATACGTTAATACCTGGGTGGTCCTGTCTGAGGGACCGGCTTACCTGGTGTCCCATCAGACGGGTGACCAGGAGCGCCATGCTTCATCAGTCCTGGAGTATAAAGGCTGCTTGCTAACATGATTAAAAGATCACATGAGAGCCTCTGCAAAATGCCAGGAGACTGGAATGACTCAGAGATCTGACTAACTGTGCCTTGTAAGGGCACCAATCAATCCCATCTAACTTCCATTTAGTGCTGGGAACAAAACGTCAGTCAGTAGCACATGTTGTAGACATGCAGAACCCTGAGGTAGGTCCATGACAAATTCATTTACTGTTCTCAAAGCTGGAACCGTAATGATCTGAAGCTCCCTCACAGCTCAGAGTCTAGTGTATCTGGATGCCAGGGCATTCCGCTTTCCCATATCACTTGTTGATGTGTCTTGGTGCTGCAGTGGAATGCTTGATAGCTCATTCTTGCAGAAGAGAAAGTGCCGTTTTTTTACTATACAGCAGTGAAACAATCCTCCTCCTCCTGACATTGGCCGGATTGTCTTTCCAGACAACGCAGAGATGACTCGGCACAGGCCGGCGAAGGTCACTCTTCCAAACGCTCATGACTAATCAAAGCACTTTAAATCAGATCAGACTGCCACTTTTAAAGCCCTGATAGAAAACTACATAATAGGGTGCCTCTTAAAACGAATTAACACGGACCTGTTCATTAGAATTCCATTGGCTGTATATTCAGAGCACAGTTCTCAGTGTGCTCAGTACAGAACAATCAACGTACACTGATGAGTGTGTAAACACGGACTGCAAATAAACACAAGACGACACGACTTCCCCGTCAAATCACTCCTAGAACCCTGCAGGCTATGGCCAGGTGCTGACCGAACTGTGTCAGCTATGGTCGGGTATAGGCTGAACTGTGTCTGCTCTGGTCGGGTTCAGACTGAACTCTGCCTGCTACAGTCAAGGTCAGACCGAATTCTGTGCGCTACAGTTGGGTTCAGACAGAACTCTGTCCACTACATGTGAAGTTTAGGCCAAAGTCTGTAGGCTACGGTCGGGTTCAGACTGAACTCCGATGAACTACTCAGAAATAATTTAGAGAGACTTTTACTTTTCAGGCAGTGGTCAGATTCAGAGGTGCTGTAGGTCAGACTTGGTCAGGTCAGACTTGGACAAAAAATATTTGTGTGATTGAACCTCTGCTGCGGTGGTTTTATTTAGAGGCTGCACAGCTCAATTATCCCAATAAAAGCCTGAAGAAGAGCAAAACTGGAACACAGAGTTCTGGAGCAACAATCAAACCTACAATGGTGGTTAGAAAATAGACACGTGACACAAACAGGAAATCTGAAAAAGTTTACTAAGAGATCAGACAGTCCAACTCTTACAGATTAATGGCCAAGAACATCAATGACTTCAAACAAGACAACAGAGAGAATAATGAAACATGAACAACAGCATAGCACACTGAGGCATTAGTGTGTACATCATGACAGCAGTGCTGTTGGGACCATAACCATGTGTGTCTCTGCAAGATCTACTGCATGAATCTGTTTTAAAGAGGAACTACAGATAAAAGGAACTGGAAAACTGAAGGCTGCAGATTTCTGAAGGCTGAAGGGAAAGATTAAAGTTCAGCATGCTTCTCATCTCTACAGCCTGAGACACTGAGAGCGGAGAGGGAACATAACTTCCACCATGAACCTCATACAGACTTCAGTCTAAATGTGAGGCGATGGGGACACCAAGGAATCAACTTCGGGATCTTTAGATCTGGTGCAACCAACAGGTTTAGGAACAACGAGAATGAGGGTGGGCAATAAGGGGCAGTGAAGGAGTGGGGGAGAACCAAGGTCAGGCCGGAGAGTGATTTGGAGAGTTTTGTCCAGTTATCTTCTTCCAGATCGACTTGAGCTTTTAAATGGGTCAAACTCATCCTGAAATATGAAAAGAGAGAGAGAGCGAGAGGGAATGTGAAAGAGAGAGAGAGGGAGAGAGAGAAAGAGAAAGAGAGAGAGAATGAGAGAGAGAAAGAAAGAGAGAGAGAGGGAGAGAGGCGAGAGAGATGAGAGAGAAGGATTATGAGAGAGAGAGAAAGAGAGAGAGAGAGAGAGAGAGAGAGAGAGAGAGAAAGAGAGAGAGAGAGAGAAAGAAAGAGAGAGAGAGAGAGAGAAAGAAAGAGAGAGAGAGAGAGAGAAAGAAAGAGAGAGAGAGAGAGAGAGAGAAGGAGAGAGAGAGAGAGAGAGAGAGAGAGAGAGAGAGAGAGAAAGAGAAAGAGAGAGAGAGAGAGAGAGAGAGAGAGAGAGAAAGAGAAAGAGAGAGAGAGAGAGAGAGAGAGAGAGAGAGAGAGAGAGAGAGAGAAAGAGAGAGAGAAAGAGAAAGAGAAAGAGAGAGAGAGAAAGAGAAAGAGAAAGAGAAAGAGAGAGAGAGAGAGAGAGAGAGAGAGAGAGAGAGAGAGAGAGAGAGAGAGAGAAACAAAAGGGAGAGAGAGATCAAATCTATAAACCCGCACAACACAGTCTCACATAAGTTTTCATTCATTCCGGGACAAACACATCCTCACACTGCAGGACAGAAGGGTTAACCTTTAAGCTTTAAAGTCTTCAAAATAATAAAGTCTTCAATAATTAATAGGTTTAACTACACAGCTCCTTCACAAACCCAGAGACGCTTGGGTGACTGAGGGACATGAAAGGCATGGAGGAAGATGAACGGTGGGAGGAAGATTTCAGGTTAAGCTTTAAAGGAAGTGAGGGGAGAATTTATAAAGAGCCGACCAGAGCGCCCAGAGTTCCCAGCTTTAGGAGAGGCTGCAGTGAAAGACCTGCTGAGCACTGACGAAAGTTTTGTGTGAGCCGGAAGATCTGAGGGAGCAAGATGGACAGTGAGGATGAAGGAGCTCAGTGAGGAAAGAAGGGGTGAGACCATTAAAGGTGGGAGCATACTGGTGGAGGACGGGGATGATGTGAGCGGGCTGCTTGAGGACTCCAGATATACTGAAGCCAGGTGAGCAGTTTGACGGGAAGAAGGAATTTACTGGCATTTAGATGTCAAGGATGAGCAATACTGCACGTTATAAGCAGTGGGTGAGGGAGGGCAGTAACGTGGGACTCGAATGTGCATGGGGTGTTTAATGACCTGCACTGATTTAACAGGAACTCCATCAACATTCACAGTGAGGTCAGAGAACAGGGGGTTTAGGGAGACTGACAAGACTTTATCTGCACTCAATGCTGTAAATCTGCAATGCAGTCAGGAACTGAGAGGAGACTGTGGGGGGATGCGGTGCTGATGTAAACCTAAGACCATGACTCAACGTTTAGGCAAAAACACCCAGTAATGTGAAGGTAGTCATGGGGGTGCACATGCGTCCTGCACTCACCTCATCATCATCATCATCAAAGCAGACTCCTTTGGAGGACTGGCTCTGGCTCTGGCTCTGAGAGCTCTTCCTACTGGAGGTGACGGAGGAGGTTCTACAGCACATCAGAGAACATCCAGGATTATTATTCAGGGATTAACAGTAATATGATTCAGTAATACATATAAAATACTCAGAACCTATTACAGCTGCCATGTCAACAGTGTGGAGGTAAAGAACTGCTGGCCCCCAACAGAGCCTGAAATAAGGTGAAGCAGGTCACATGATCACATTAGCTACATGCAGCTTCACAACATTATATTTTTATAATTCATAAATATTCAATAACACTACCTAAACTACCTTAGGGAACACAGTTTATAACCACTCCTCAACTGTGGACTTTCACTAGGCATTAATTCTTCATCATGATTCCGAAACGTGTCCTGCTGCTGCTGGACTTGAACCTTGTATCTCAATTTAGTTCTCTGGGTGTAGTTTGAAAGCTCCTGCTGTTCTTTATATGCTGTGTAATTACATGATTCAGTTGTGATACTGAACAATAAACACTCATTTGTACACAATTCTGAACCCTAATAAACCAAATTCATGTGGCTTTAGTGTGTAACTAGTGCTGTAGACTTCCCACTGTTATTTTTTGCTGACTGAATAGTGGAGTGCCAGTTCAGAGTTGGATCAGTTTGTCTTTCGTTTGCATGTTAATAAGACTCTAATGAAGAACATCAGCTAACAGTTAAACATCAGCTGCTAATCCCATCTCTGCGAACATCACACCAAGTTTACTATTCAGTACATTCAGCAAACAGGAGCGACACCATCACACGTCAGCATCCGTGTCCTGCCGCTGACTCGACCCACCATCCCTGAAGACACATGGAAGACAAGCGTCCAGACACTTTTCTATCCTGGCTCCCAGATGGTGGAATGAACTCCCACTGGCTGTCCGAGCAGTCTCGCAGTCTTCAAACACAGACTGAAGACCCGTCTCTTTGTATTGCAGCTCTTGTAGATGTGTAAGTTATATGTGTAAGTACGTATGCACTTGTGTTACCTTTCTTCTCTATAGATATGAGCGCTGGGCTGGGGTTGCCAGGTAGTCACATATGTCGGTGTAGTGATCTCTCTAGGTATCAGCACTGGCCCCCTGTTCGGGCAGCTCATGGAGCTCATGGTGAGTTTTAGGATCTAACCTTCCTGTACTAGCTGGAATATTATCCAATGGAAAACCAAGCATGGCTGTAAGTCCCTCTGGATAAGAGCGTCTGCTAAATGCCTTAAATGGAAATGGAAATGTCATTTCACCCAGATTACCTGGCGGTGTTATATTCCTGCCTATCCTCTCACACGTTCCTTCTTTTGCCGTTTTCGCCTACTCTTCTCGCGCCTACCCTTCTCCCGCCTACCTTCTCCCGCCTACCTTCTCTCGCCTACCTTCTCTCGCCTATCTTTTCCCATCTATCTTCTCCCGCCTACCTTCTCCCGCCTACCTTCTCCCGCCTACCTTCTCCCGCCTACCTTCTCTCGCCTACCTTCTCTCGCCTATCTTTTCCCATCTATCTTCTCCCGCCTACCTTCTCCCGCCTACCTTCTCCCGCCTACCTTCTCTCGCCTACCTTCTCTCGCCTACCTTCTCTCGCCTATCTTTTCCCATCTACCTTTTCCCATCTACCTTTTCCCGCCTACCCTCTCCTGCCCATCCTGTATTACTGAACACACTACTCAACTTTTTTACATTGTTGAACCGAACTCTCAGAGCTTGTGTGCATGTGTATGTGTTCTCCTGTTGCTAGTTGGTAAAGAAGCAGCAGGTAAAGGTATTTAGGTGAAGGTGTTGGATGTGAAGACGTGATCAGTGTGGAAATGCTTAGAAGTTCATGTGTTCATAAAAAAGCTACGCTACACGTGTGAACGACCATGCTCTTCTCTATCTGCTGTACTGTCCTCTTTCATGCTCTCTGTTTTCACTGGCTGCTGCAGCCTGTAGTCCGTCCGGACTGACTCACTGGCCAGTAAACGTGACTAGAGTACACTCAGAGTCAGGCTAAAACATTAAAGATGCATGATACTGTCTACTGTTCTGAACCTCAATTGGGAATCTGTCCGGTCTGATTCCGAACCTGCAGAACAGAGATGAGCAGCACAGAGAGCCGGGGCTAAGAGTTAGATAAAAGTCGTGTAGGGTAACTCTGGATTAGAAGCTAAAGTGTCTATAGCGGGGTCACGTAACTGTGCATGACCTCAGACACAGATTACACTAGAAGCTCTCACCATGCCGATTTTACCTCAAAGCTCTCAGTAATGGTTGGAAATGACCAGATCCCTACTATTCCTGACCACCTATATATGTGTCCAGCAATCACATGGCCCAGAATACACAATTGTCTCACACAGACCCCCAGTGTTTTCCACTGTGAGCATTGCCGGCTGCCTCCTCCCTTTCTGGACACTAGTTCCACTCCCATATCTGGGATTACGCAAAACCATGTCTGCAGATTAGAGGCAGCATCAGTATCTTCTGGACTTCAATGCATTACAGCTACTTACTGCAAACGGTTACATACAGCAGACAGCGTTAACCCTCTGAGTGCTACTCTATGAAGCTCTGCCCATGCTCTGCTCCCTCTGTCATTCATCACTCATTACTGTTCCCTGCGAACATATGGCTGGTGTGCTACATGACAGCGCTTCCTACTTCCTAATGAGCTAAAATGTGGAGATCCATATGTAACATGACTCCATATGAACTCCAGAACTCCATACAGTGAAGCAGCATGGCTGTTAAATCTCTGAAACGTTTCAGTTTATAATTTATTGTTGTTGTGCTGTTTTTCATCCTGCTCATACACAGAACTCCAACAGTCAAATTCCAGAATTTGTGCTTCATTCCCCTCCCAGTGTTTTACATGTGTGTAGGAGAGGATTCTCTGTAGAGGAGGTGTAACTGATTTACCCTTATTTACTCTGTTGTAGTTTCTTCTAAGAGATCTTTTAATACATCTGCATAATTAAACAGCTTAGATGTAAACAAAAAATCATTCAGGGGGTTAGGGTTAGTTCTGGCTGAAGCGCTCCTTTCCAGAGAAGTCAGAGCTGTGCACAGTGGTGGTGAATATATCTGAACATCAGTGGGGTTCCCCTTTAAGCCTGAATGCTCTTCAATGGTTCCTAACTAGATCTTCCTCAAGTGATCAAAGAAACATGATCAACCATGTGTCATCATGTTCAAAGCAGTTTATGGATTAAGGACGGATCCATGTTTATGTATGTCTATGTCAGCTGTTATGAAAGCTGTATCCAATTATCCTGTAGCTCTGTGAACCAAACTACTCATGAGACTGAACTGCTCTGTAAAGCTTGTCCGCCCCCGAGGACGACGTGTAAATTTACAGTTTACGGTTTTTGACTCGGGATGAAAAGAATGAGGAAGAGAAGAATAAACAGAAACAAGAACCTTATGAGAAGCATCCTAATTCAGGTGAGTACCTACCTCTGGACAGGCTTGGCCGGAACGAAAGAGGAGTGGTCGTCGGAGTCACTGTCGTCTATGATAACCTGTGGAGTGAGTACAGTAAGGTGAGATGACAGAATTAGGGTTGAGGTTGGGGTTGGGGTTATACAGGCTGAAGTACAGAATGACCTTCTCCTTAACTCGACAAGCTCTTTCTCTCTCTCCTCTCTCCTGGTATCTCTGTATAGGAGCCCCAAACAGCCCCAGTGCTGATTCTACCCATGTTAAAATTAATTAAACATACAGAGACTGATTCTGGTTTGGTTTCATTCATTCAGCCTAGGGGGCAGATTAGCTGCCAGTGCCCTGAAAACAATCAGAGAGCCCTCCATTCAGGTTAAAGCTTTCCTCTCTGCACAGAAGCCTGCAGTAACGACGCGGGAGTCAGAAGGAGCCAGATTATTCCCCAGTAAACACTGTAATCATTCAAACAGACGTCAGTGTTCAGGTGTTCATCTGAGGCTAGTGTAGATTTCAACTGGTGGGCCAATACATGTGAACGTGGGGGGCGTGGGGGGAGGATTTTAATGAATGCATCGGAACAATGCAGGAAGCTGCAGGAAGCTGACCTCCTGATTAGAAACATGGCAGAACATGAAGAACCAAACCCACTATCGTTCCCAGACAACGTAAACTGCAGGTAGCAGAAGGGATTAGCATAGTTACAGATGCTATAGTTACAGCTCTGCCCTTGCACTCCTTTCGTACCAACCAATGAGAGCGCTGTGGTCTGAGAGCACCTGCGTTATGTTCAATTTCCAGTCATAATGATCATTAGCCGCACGCTATTCCGCCTCAAGCTCTAACAAAACAGAGAAACACACACATCCAACAATAAAACACTGACAGAATCCTTAATCCTTCACCTTCATTCCAGCTTCCATTCTTATCAGGAGACGCACTCTCAGTTCCTCACACAAACATGCCTCCAAGTTTAAATTCCTGGGCCACTCTTATTTAATCCATACCTGCTTCCTACAAGACTCCAGAGATTTTACCACAGCCATGCAGATAATCCTCAAACAACTACGGTCCCCTTCAGATTATCTAATCCGGGAACAGCAATGAGAGACAGACCAGCTGCCCATCTAAACTCGAGAACCCTAAAACCTAAAGATCTGGATCTTAGTTTTAGCCATTCTTGTCAAAGCAGTTAGCAAATCAGGGTTCTAGGACCTAGTCAGTTAGTCCTAACTAAGGTAAAGACTAAACACAGAGAAGCAGAGTTTAGATGCCTGTAAATCAGCATGTAAGAACCAGAGAAAGGTTCCAGACACTTTTAAATACAGAGATCTGCTGCTCCTCTGCCCTGCACTTTATTTTCTAATTTATTTACTGTTTTTTATTCAATATTTTAATGCATTGTTCTGATCACATTTGAAGTTTATTCTCTTTCATCTTTATATAGTGTTTTTTATTTAATTGGTCACGTGTTTCATTAAACAATCGAGTAGGGTAACAAAACAACAACACACAAACTAGCATGAGGCAGGAGAGCAAAGTCAGAGTCATGAAACGAGCCAGAGGTCAGAACCAGGTAAGGAAGTCAGTGAGGCTACCGAAGTGAAGGGAGGAGACTAAGAGAACAGTAAAAGAACAAACAGAGATCAAAAAGCCAGGAGACGGATAGATCGAAGTCAAAAAGGGATAAAGCAGAGATCGGATGTCAGGGAACAAAAGGGAACTAGATAGAAACTCCGGATTGCAAACAAAGGGTTAATGGGGCTTAAATACAAACTGGTGATGATTGGAGTCAGCTGGAGTCAGCAACCTCAGGAGACCTAGAGCAGAGCTGAGTGGATGGCTGGGGACATGTGGGGCCTCTGAAGTCAGTTCTATAAAGACGTGGTTTGATGAGTTTGCTGTGAACCTCATTCTCACATCTGCAGTTCTGAACTGTGTATGTACACCTGTGTGAGTGGTGGGCAGAGCAGCGGAGTGGAGCCATCACGCTGGTTCTGCGGTAAGTGCTGCTGTGTGTTCTACCGGACCGCCAGGATTTCCTGTAATTGCTAATGAATGCTGCTCAGTGTTCATTAACATCGCCACCTCAGGGAGGTCAACACACGCTTGTCTAGATCTGCCACTGTGTCGTGACATACTGTGTGTGTTTGCTGCTCCCTGTGTGAGTCCTGATGCCTGCGAGATGTGTCGGCATGGCAACTGTTGTACATGTTCAGTTGACAGAGTTAGCACTATTACATGGTTTAGAGACATTCCGGAGCGGGATTCACCTTCATTACCCCATTATTCCCAGAGGATAGCTACTTATGGATAACCTAACCCTAATTAGGCGATTGGGCATCTCCGTAAAAACAGACATCCAAACCTGTAGAGATTTAATGGGATATATGAGCACACAGAAACAGTACAGCACTGTGCAAAAGTTACCACCCATCATCTAATTACACAATCTAATTATAAAAATAATAATAATAATAATAATTAATCAATAATTCTAGAATAGTTAATCAATTTTGACTGAAAGGCAGAACTACGTTAAATATTCCTCTTGGATAAAGAGAAAATTAGAGGAGAGGAGTTTCCAAAATTGGCCTTCCGAGACAAAAGAAAATGGTCATTAAACTTCAAACGTCATTTTCATCATCTTAGATGAGATCAGAGTATTATTTTTAACCTTAAGTGTCTGAATTAACAGGAACAGATCAGCATGCAACCGCTTTGGCACCCCAAAAGATTTGAGCTCTCAGACCATAATTAGCTTGTTAGCGCTGCGGCTCATTCACAGTTCTTTTTAGGAGCGACTCTATAACTACTACTCCCAGACCTCCTTCCACCAACCAACAGCCATGGGCAGTAACTGATGAACACAAAGCAGGAGAGCTAGAAGAAGATAGCAGAGCGTTCTAGGGGAGTTGGTTCCTCAGGTTCTAATGGAGTTAAAAACAGCAGTTAACAGGAACGGTGGAGGTCCAGCTGGAAGATATGGAAGACCAAGACTTTCAGAGAGAGCTGAAAACCTCCGTCTGACTGTAGAAGACTATTAGGAGGTTTCACCAGACTGTACCGTGCAAAGACACCTTCACACATGACCTTCAGGGAGGAGCCATCAGGAGAAACTTTCCTGCATCCTCACCACAAAATCCAGCATCAAAAGTTTACAGAGGACAAGCCTGCATCTCAGAGTACACTCTGGAATCGAGTCCTGTGAACTTTGTGGCTGCAGTGAGTGAAGATATGTTTGTGTCACGCTTCAGCATTTCCCCGGCTCCTCAGCTCTCCTGGACTCCACTTCCCAGCCATCCAATCAGAACCGCTCTAGGTCACCTGAGTTTTAGCCCAGCTGCATCCACTTTAGCTTCAGTATATACACCTCTCTCAAACACCTCCTCATTGCGAAGTTCTGCCAACTTTGTTGGCATTTCTGAGCATTTCTTCCCTGTTTACTGACTCTACTCTCTGGCTTTCAACCTTTCTCGCTTTACCTTGACCATTCTCTTGACAAGCCCTTCCACCTTGTTTGCCTCACTGCCTGCCTACTCTGGTTTTGACCTTCGCATGTTCTCTGACTTTGACATTGTCTCTCCCTCTATGTTTGTCCCTGTATAACCTTACAGAGCTAAAGACCTAAAGGTTCTTAGTCAGGAAATGCAGAGGCAAATTCCCCAGATAAGACCTGAGAGACCCTCAGCTGCTACAGACAGCAGAACTCTATGGTTGTGTGTTCTATGGTTATGAGTAAGGGCGTGAGGTCTGAACTCGCACAGCCTGGAACTTCAGACCAGCTGTGCTGAGATGCGCAGAGCTGTCAGTGAGAGAACCGTACAGCTGTTCAGCAAGTCCACACCTTTCTCTTATGTTCTCATACAAACAGACCTCAAACACTCACTCCCAGACTGAACACCCTCTTCACTCTGGTACATCTGCAGGTGTATGTGTGCAGAGCTGCCCACGCACACCCTCTATCTTTACACCATTAAACCCTAACACACAAACAGAGTCGCTCTCTCCGGATGTGCAGGCAAGTGGAGAGGGGTGACGGGTCTGTTGTGGCTGTGTGTTGCGGGCTCTGTGGGGGGGGCCGACAGCACAGTGTGGGTCTGTGAGTATGACTGATTGCTCCACTGCATGGGATGTAAATCTAACGGTGGTTCTAATGATACTGCTGTAGTGTGGCTGTTTTAGGTGAGGGTTTTAGGTGTGTGTGTGTGTTTGTGTGTGGGGTTGAGTGGAAGCAGGTGCAGAAGTGTGCAAATGAAAACTGGAAGTGTTAGAAGCTTAATGCTATTTTCACACCAGCTTCTTTTTATGAACGTGTGCTGAAAGTGTGTGCATGATGTGTGTGTGTGTGTGTGTGTGTGAGAGAGTGCAGGGAGGTGTGAAATGATGCCATGCTAATTGATTTGCCTGTTAATTAAGTTTTGTGTTTATTTATTTTTAGCTAATTTAATTGAACAGCGGGTCACTACATCACAGGGAGAGATGATCATATGTACACATGAACTTCATCCAAAAGAAATGAGCAGCGATTAGTCATATGTGTGATCTGCTGATGTGTGGTGCAGTAACTGGCTGTGTGAGTGCCTACTATAGCCCTTGCTGGTAGACCCGTATGACCGTACGCTTCCATACACCTGCAGATTCAGCTACTTCCTGCACACTATGGTCATTGGCCACGCCCCAATGCAGTCACTCCTTTTAGCCAATCATAAGCATCTGCTTTGGAGTCATTTTCTACACATGGAGGGACATTCACTCCACCTCTTCTTAATCTATGGATCTCGCCACTCACAACCCGCAAGGATTTATAGCCCCCTGGAACAGCTCCACTACCACTTGTCTCACTTTTAGACCCACCAGCAGCACTCACACTGTTAATGTAGATTTGAGGGGCAGCGTCTTCACCCCCTCCTCCATGACCCAGAGGTCTCAGAAATAACACCTGGAGGTCAGACGTAGCTAAAACTTTGGATACATTAGATACACACAACAGATCATAAGGAGTCTCACACTATCCCACAGGGATCTGTTGATGTTTTAGAGCGACTGTTGTGCATCACACACTGAATGAATTGCTCTAAATGATCTGCACTTCTAAGGTGCCTCTGAACTGAACTCAAACATTCTCCCGTTACCAGCAGAGTAGGAAAAACAGCACCCCAGCGCTACTGTTAGCTCCACTATATGGTTACGTAACCATATGTAAGGTGTGATCAGAAAGGATGGAATTGACTGCTGACTTTGACCAACCCAAAACCTGAAGACTAGACCTGACCAGCTCAGAAGTGTGTAAAATGTGGGGTAGAGAATGTACAGAAAAGCCATTTTAGTGCCATATTGTAGTGTGTCCAGCACGAGGGAGACAGCTCTAGCATGTATTGCTCTTGCACATTGTAATAAGCCCTGCACTGTAACAAGCTCCACACTGTAACAAGCTCCACACTGTAACAAGCCCTGCACTGTAACAAGCTCCACACTGTAACAAGCCCTGCACTGTAACAAGCCCTGCACTGTAATGAGCTCCACACTGTAACAAGGCCTGCACTGTAATGAGCTCCACACTGTAACAAGGCCTGCACTGTAATGAGCTCCACACTGTAACAAGGCCTGCACTGTAATGAGCTCCACACTGTAACAAGGCCTGCACTGTAACAAGCTCCACACTGTAACAAGCCCTGCACTGTAATGAGCTCCACACTGTAACAAGGCCTGCACTGTAATGAGCTCCACACTGTAACAACGCCTGCACTGTCACGAGTTCAACACTGTAATGAGCCCTGGACTGTATTGAGCACCAAAGTGTAACGAGCACCAGAGATGTCTATTACACTGACACACATACTGACACACGCCCATACTGACTCACAACAGGAACACTACAGGGTCAAAAATATGTGGACATTAAGTTCAGGTGTTTCAGCCACACCCACTGTGTCTAGGAGATAAGCAACTCAGACTCAGTGTGTGTGGGTGTGAATGTACCTCCTCGACGTAGGACTTTTTTGCAGTGGTGCGGGACGCTCTTGGAGGCGGAGCTTGGAAGGCTGTGGAAATACAGTGAAAGCACAAACAGCTAAATAAATCTACATCCCACAAACAAACACACACACACACACACACACACAACACACACACACACAACACACAATCCACACACAGCTCTGAAACACTAACCCCCTCATTCATTCATCATTCACTTAACATAACACACAAGGGGAGAGACAGACAGACAGACAGGCCGACATACAGATGGAGAGATAGAGATAGAGTTTGAATAAGAGAGACCGAGAGAGACACAGAAAGGTGGGACATACAGACAGATGAAGAGAGAGGGAGAGAAAGAGAGCGCAAGAGAGAAAGACAGAGGGAGAGCGAGAGAGACAGAAAGAGTGAGAGCGAGAGAGAGGGTGAAAGAGTGAGAGCGAGAGAGAGGGTGAAAGAGAGAGAGCGTGAAAAAGAGATAGAGAGAGAGGGAGCGAGTGAGAGGGAGATACACAGGCTGAGGTGTGTAAAGAAGGGTCAGAGTGAATCAATGACATGCAAACAAACAACAAACAGGAAATTAAACACAAACCCGAACACTCCCCTCCACCCTGTCACCCTCCTTCTCTCCTCCCTCCCCCTCCCCACTGTGCTCCTCCCTGTCCTCCTTCCTGTCAGTATTTAACACACTGACACATGACATCAGAAATAGATTTAAGGGAATGCATCTGCTGCTCACTGTGCCGTTCTTCAGGTTCTTTACCTCCACTGTAATCAGTCCACAGGTGTTTTACTCACCATCCATTATGGACTTGGTCTTAACTGGACTTGATAAAACTTTCTGTCCCCAGCCTCCTCGTCCCGACTGAGAGCCAGCACCTACAGGGTTAAACACGAAACAAAGGAAGAGATCAGGTCGTCAAGGCTCAGGTGGTGACAGGCTGAGGTCACTGACCGTTTCTCTGCATTATTTCCACGCATGGAGTCCCTGCAGGGTTTACCACCTCAGAACCAAAGATCCATTATCGAGCAAAATGCTACACAGCTAGAAGGCCCTCCCCACCACCATGCTTCACTCAGACACCTGTAATCACTCTCAGCTACTAAGCAGGTCACAAACTACACTCTTAGAGGTCTTAGAGCAGTCTGAAATCAATGCGGCACCAACTCAACGCGGTGCTAAAAGGACTGGTTGAAGATGGTGGTGCAGGATTGCAGCAGGTAATTACTGCAGATCTGTTTGCTGCACTTTCAGCTGAAATCTCCTGATCCACCACCACATACAACCTGCCCTATTACACTCAGACCTGCCCACTGGGGAGGTAATTACAGTACGCTGAACTCCACATGTTTATGGAAGCAGTTTAAGATTCGGGAGCTTTGTGAGGAGGAACATTACCCTGCTGGAGGCAGCCATTAGAAGAGGGGAAATTGCACCCATAAAGGGACAAACATGGCCAGCAATGGAAGTTTGATGGGCTGTAACAGTCAAACAATGGCTGATAGGTATTCAGGGTCCTGGCGTGTGTCGAGGAAACATACCCCACACAATTACACCTCCAGCAGGAACAGATGACACAAGGCAGAATAGATTCACACTGGTTACGGTAATTCCGATCCCACCATCCAAATGATGCAGCAGAAATGGAAATTTACCAGACCAGGTGACATGTTCTCCAGTTCTGTGGAGCCTGTAGTCTCAGATTCCAGCTCTGGGCAGAAAGGAGTGGAACCTGGTGGTCTTCCTCTAATGTAGACCACCCACCAGAATGTTTGGAGATGCTTTTCTGATCATAAGTTATTGTAGTGTTCCCGCCAGCTCAAACAAATCCAGCCACTGTGTTCAGGGAGTGAAAATCCCTGCATCACCAGCAACCATGCCACAGTTAAGGGCCCTTCGGCCCTACCCTTCCCCCTTTCTGAAGTCTGGTGGGACCAAAACTGAAGTTCTGGATGTGATGCGGTTTGTGACGAGATGAGCCACATTGTGTAAACTCCTCACTAAGGATGTGAAAGTTACTGGATAGAGGCTTACGGCACACCTCTGCGCCACGGTGCAGATAAAAATATACTTTATATAAATATAAACTGCTGGCAGTGTCTGATCCATCCATCATATTACTACATCTAATTAGCAGGGACTCCATTATCACTACAGAAGAACTGTGTAGAGGAACAGACGGGTGAAGCAGGGCGTGAATGAAGGAACACACTAACACGCAGGATGATGGATAAATAAAGAAAAGGAAAATGGGAGTTTGCTTTTTTTTTTTTTTTTGCTTGTTCTGGTTCCTGACCCGAGAGAAGAGCTGCTACATGCTGATCACCCTCGGCAGCTTCCCTCACTCCCTCCCTGTTAAATAAATAATAAGGCACGCTGTGAGGTGGATTCCTTCATCTGGTTGGGCAACACCTTCAATAACAAGCTCCAATGTGAGCAGAACATCACCACCACCACCACCATCATCATCACAAAACCTTAGACTTCATCCTCCATCATCTACAGGATCTCATGTCATAAAGCCCTCAGAGGTGTTATATCCTCACACCCTCATCCTTGGTCTGTGTGCTCCAAGCTTAGACCTCAACAGGTCATCAAATCCAAAGGTACCAGCAAAACTTCAGGGTGAAGAATAAGCAGGAAGACGGTATCAGTTTAAGGTGGAACAGAACACTGGATTAGAAAACTGGTGAATAGAAAGCAACTTCAGTCAGGTTTAAAGATGAACATTAACCATGTACCTCTGACAGTTGGGTTCATTGTGAAAGGAATGGAAAGTGCCGACATTCCCTTCCCAACCTGGAACGTTGAATTTCTCCACATAGTCCACCATTTTGGTTTGGTAGTTTGGTTGTGGTTGGCGGTGTGAATATTATTGAGTCCGGTGTGCAATTATAAAGATTTGTTTGTATTGGAAAAGGGAAAACAAGCTCCTCCTCCAGATACGACATTCCTGTCTCCCAGGAACCTACGATACCATCAATGTAGGTGACTGAAAAGGAGGTAAACTGACAGGGGGTCCAGTACTTAATGAAAGAGAGAAAGTCTCTATAGATTAGGGGCCTCATATCCTGCTAATAACACGCGGGAACTTTGCTCATTCTCCAGTCACTAACGTCAATAGTGGGAAAACACACCAAGTAAGGCATAACGGAAAGCAACGTCATCAAGGGAGCTGATGACGGCAGGAAGAATCCTGCCAAAGAATCGTCCAGGACGAGCCCAGGATAACATCAAATATTCATAATTCCAGGTTTACATTCATGGTGTCCAGGTTTACTAGGCTAACTATCTGAACAACAGCTACAAGCAGCTAGCCGGTCAGGAGTAGTAGGGTCCCAGGACTGACATTCAGATCCATCATTAGGGCACGGCACTAAGGTCTACCACACCTACCATGACCGTGTGTCTGATCCTAAAACGGTTAATATTTATATTCCTACTGAACTGAAGGACTGATAACGATCCACATCCCATCTGTACACAACACTCATCACACCTCACATTCAGACCTAAACACACACGACCAAGGAACAACACCCTGCTCTTGGCACACACCGAGGCACTCTTCTTACACCACACACAGAACCCAACACCACACTAACCAGCTAAGGTGAGGAGGACACAGCCCACAAAGAGAATCACACCCATCACCTCTGATGTGCTATGTGTGTGGCTGCTGCTCTACTTCTGTGGTTACGGGGTTTTCATTAGGGGCTGTTCCTGCTTACTCACACTTCAGTTAAGGCTTTTAAAGAATCATTAGAATTCTAGAGGGGCGGAACCACCCGGCATCCCTACGATCATCACCTTGCTCCAGCTAGATGACTCCACTGCAGGCTATGTCCACAGGAGGGCAGGCCCACAGTAGGACACACCCACAGCAGGACATGTCCATACTCAGACTCTGAAATGAACAGTCCTGGAGTGTGCAGGAGTATTTCTGAAATGTCCTAAGTCCTCAGTCTGCACACCCGAACAGAGAGAGTAATGAACAGCAGGAGAGAGGGAGGAGCGAGAGAGGAAGAAACGAGAGCGAGGGGAGAGTGAGGAACGAGAGAGAAGAGAGGGAGGGATGAGAGAAGGGAGAGGGAGGAACAAGAGGGAGAAGAGAAGGAGCAACGAGAGAGAGGGAGGAATGAGAGAGGAGAGAAGGAGGAACGTGAGGGAGGAGAAGGGGAGGAACGAGAGAAAGGGGAGAGGGTGGAACGAGTGAGGAGAGAGGGAGGAACGAAAGGGAGGAGAGAGGGAGGAACGTGTAAGTGTAAGATTTACAGTGTAAGATTATTCTCTTCTGATGTACATGGTCAATTCATTAATATTACTAATGTAATAATTAATATTAGAAATAATAATTAATAATGGTCCAGCTATCCTAACATTATCGTTAGCAACTCATTATACCTTCACTCATCTGTAGAACAGTAGATGTATAATGGAGGTTCTTCTGGCAGTGTCAGTGCTGACAAGGTTCACACTCAGAAGGTTACTCCTGAATGCAGCAGGTGGCAGAATAATAATTACCCTGCTGAAGAAATAATAAAGCCACTTTAATGACGTTATCAGTACTTTAACAGAGTACACAGTACTGTATATCCCACACATCATATTAACCGAATTATAATAAATATCATAACTGAAATATGGAAATCTGCACACTGCAGGTCTCCTTTCTGTCCATGATGCCTATTTAGAACCTTCTTCTGGTGAAGACTCCATCATGTGTGAATTGGAGAAGCTCTCCGTCACTGCCGCTCTGAGAAAGCCTCCCCCTCCCGCTGACCACCTGCAGGTAGACATGGCTACCACACAGCGGTAAACCTGACATTTTAGTGTGAGGGAAACATCGAACTTCTGAAAGACTGCTTTAAATCGTGGGACGCGGGTTATTGATTAGGAACTTACATTTGGAGGTCTGGCTTTAATTAAGTCGCAGAGATGTGTCCTTAATCTTGTGTAATAGCAGACTAAAGCAGACTGAGGAGCACTTTCTCCCGGTAAAAAAACCTTAAGAGCTCTGGAATTATAGATGTACTCCTGGAAACCTCTGAGGGAATAAAGTGTCCAAGAACAGAAGGCGTGTTCCTACCAAGGTCACAGAGCTCTTTCAGGAACCAGAACTACACTGACATGCCAAAAGTCATGTGATATCAGTATGTAAATTAGTTATCTTGTGAGTGAGGTAGAACACTGGCTTGAGGGCTCATGGCAAGGAGCTGGGAATTATCAGCGATGGATCAAGGCAGGATAGCGGGTGCTGGATGGATGGGACATTCTATTTCCGTTGAGTTGTGCTCAGATCCACAGTGTCACGTGTGTACTGAGAATACATCATAGAAGGCATTCCTACCCACAGTGGACAGCCCTGTATAATGATGGTGACCGGCAACGTCTAGTTAGAACTGTTCGTGCGACTCAGAAATCACAACCACATCCATGCAGGAACCCAACACGCATATCCCACAAGTCAGTCCACAGACAGCTTGCACTGTTCTCACGCTTGCGTTTTCTTGCTGTAAAACTATAGCCAGATAAAGGTTTGAACACCCTGACGATTTGGGTGCCAGTGCGTGGATCACAGCAAGAGACCATTTCCAACTTAATCCTGCATAGCTATTCACAGAAGAGACTGCTTCCCTGCTTGGTCTTTAACATACCATGTTAGTGGAGACCAACAAAGGAAACATTCATTCAAATCACATAGAAATGGCAGATGTCCGCAAACTTTTGGCAAGCAGTGTGAGTGTGTTTACCTCTTCCTCTTCCTCTTCCTCTTCCTGACGTGCTCTGGCCTCGTCCCCCTCTAGACCCCCGTCCTCTTCCTCGGACGGATGGTGCAGGGACTGAATCTTCATCTGACTCCATAAGAACGTCGGCCTGCTCATCCGACAGGTCAAAGTCGTCGCGTCTGGCCGTGTCGCCCCTGTCCCTGTGGGCTTTTGCGCGATTTATAGCCTAAACGAACCACACAGAGTTTACTGTAGCATATGGAGTACAACTGCTGTTTGCATTACTTTAATGGACATGATAGACAAGCAAACGTTTCTGGACACAAGATCACAGCTAATACCCATTAGAGGAGGAGCTAGATACCTGAACTTCGTCATGTTTCTCAAAAGCCTCTTGAACAATGTGCGCAGTGTGGCAGAGACTGTTAACAGAAGAAGGGATGTACCTGCTCTGCAGCCAGGTTCAGGTAGGTGGGATGTGTCAAATCCATGACCACATGAACGAATGGAAGGACAATTCCTTTACCGAGTGTCTCTCTCTTACAGTTTCAATAAGTGAAGCGGTCGTGAGCACCCAACCTTCTTCCACGCTTCACAGCCTAGTTCTCAGCTCCTTCTGAGGCATGGACACTCTGCACGGTCTGCAGCTACACATTCTCATATGAAGCAGACAGCGACGCAGTGTATGACACATTCCCACCATAATCACCATTACACACTGCTGTGTTTGTACCACAGTAGCCCTTTATCACGCTAAAGTATCAATGAGCCTTGGGCACCTAGCACCCAGACCGGTCCATGGTACGTGCCTCCTGGGACCTGCTGTGAGTCATTGCCTTTGCCAGTGAAGAGAGTTCAGGGAAGCAGTGTCTGTGGAAGCAAAGGTCTTTCATTCAAAGAGACCCTGCTGTCCATCTCCTTCTAACTCCTTCTAACAGGAGGTAGTGACCACTGCTGACTGAGTGCACTCCACAAGCCTTGTCGAACTTGCTCAGGTCTTCAGGGCCACCCAGGTTCTGTTGAGACTTCTCAGACCTGGACATGCTCAACTGTTATAAGTCATGTTAGTTACTTTATCCCTGAGTTTAACAGCGTGTTTATGTATCCATTTATTCATATATACTCATCATTTAAAGAGTAACTGGACCCGGAAGGAGGTGTGGAATTGCAGTGCTATAGGGAAGGAAGATAAAGGTTACCAGGAACAATAAATAATGATCACAACGTCAAACCTACCCTGTGGGTTAATTCCTTATGGGTGCAGGTATTTGTGTAGCTATTCTTTTGATGATTCTCTCTCTCTCTCTCTCTCTCTCTCTCTCTCTCTCTCTCTCTCTCTCTCTCTCTCTCTCTCTCTCTCTATCTATATATATATATATATATATATATATATATATATATATATATATATATATATAATGTGTGTGTATGTATGTATG
Organism: Prochilodus magdalenae; assembly: GCA_024036415.1. Taxonomy (NCBI): domain Eukaryota; kingdom Metazoa; phylum Chordata; class Actinopteri; order Characiformes; family Prochilodontidae; genus Prochilodus; species Prochilodus magdalenae. Next base: position 763,058 of record JAMWET010004275.1, read on the forward strand.
TATGTATGTATGTATGTATAAGTGTGTGTAAGTGTGTTTGTTTAACCAACCTCTTGGACTTCTTCATCTTCCTCTGTTGTGTTCCTCTTTGAGTCTCGGAAGCGGCGAATCTGTGATTGCGCACACACAGTGAGGAGTTATTTGTGCTCCTGAGTCACTTTCTCTCCATGAGTCACAATAAAAACACCAGCAGGTCTGTACAGAATATCACCTCCATGCGTCCATAGTGGCCAACATTAACAACCGGAGACATCACTCATGTCTCCTCCCTCTCCTGTCAGTGAAGTGAAACTACGTCAGCACACAAAGCCATCAGAAATCAGAACAGTTAAGTGTGTGACCCTTCGGCTTTAAGGAGGGGAGAGTTGTTGAGAGGCATATCTCACTGGACTTCTCAGATCAAGAGGAAAAAAAAACACTGACACAAACAAAGAACAAATTAGACCCAGAACAGACAGACAGACCTGTGCTCTGGTTGCTAGGGGAGACAAGCATCACACAAAGTGGATGAAGTGCTTGAACAACAGCGTGTAGGGCTAATTAACCCTTGGGAAAAAACAGAAAGGTCCGCAAATGTGGCGACATCCACACAGTCGCCATATACCTTTCAGGAGTCTGCCTGTTACTGTCTGTACTAAGCAAGAGTACAACCTTACGGATGCTACGCCTGGCTGGTAACTAAACAGCAACATTAGCGGGACTCTCAGCGATCAAACACCTTTAAGAGGGACCATTGTTTAGGTTACAGGCTGGACTACATGCAGATGAACCTTAAGCACAAGATCATGTTCTAAAGATGCGATATAACACTGAAATAAACATGTTATAAGTTGTTATGACTCGTAATGAGCAGTGTCGTGTCATCACTAACGATCACCAACATAAGGCTGAACCTATAACAACTGAAACTGGCCATTAAAGCTTTAATAACAATAACCATCTGCAATATACAAACTACATAGACATACATGTAAATATACACAAACATACATTGGCCACTGACCCATCAATACAGAACCCCTCGAGAGAAAAGGTGAGGTTGTGCGTGTTAACAGCGAACACTCCCAGACAGACAACGAGTATCATCCTGGTGCATGACTCACTCTGTCAGTATGGTCTGTGAGTGTGTGTTAGTGTGTGTGTGTGTAGCATGAGTACCACCTCATCATTTTAATGAATGATAATTCCGTCCCGGAGCTCTGTTCTCCTAACTATCCAGGTTTTCCACCTGCGACTCGCAGCTACAGACATTATACTGTCACACAAAAGAACTTTTCATCTAGCCCTAATGAACACCTGGGTCTCTGCTCTGCTTTCAGAACTCCACCAGTCATACCGAGCCTTACACAATCCTCTGAATCAGGCAGCGTTCACGACAGTCACTGGACTAGTCGGACACAGTAAAGAGACTACAGGAACATGAAGAGCTCAGGGAATATTCACCGACCTATTCACCTGTAACACTTCACCTTTGGAGACACCAGATTTAGTTCCGACAGCAGTGACGGACGTGTTTACAGGATTACCCATTGCGTGTGGTGGTGAGGAGCGTCACTGATAAACTTATCGAGAGACACACACACACACACACACACACACACAGGTAAGAGTCTGAGTCTAGATTCTCTAAGATGCGAGTCTAAGTCCGGAGTCTCTGACGTGATCTACATAGAGAGAAAGAGAGAGAGAGAGAGAGAGAGAGAGAGAGAGAGAGAGAGAGAGAGAGAGAGAGAGAGAGAGAGAGAGAGAGACAGAGAGACAGAGACAGAGAGAGAGAGAGAGAGAGAGAAAGAGAAAGAGAGAGACAGAGAGAGAGAGACAGAGAGAGAGAGACAGAGAGAGAGAGAGAGAGAGAGAGAGAGACAGAGAGAGACAGAGACAGAGACAGAGACAGAGAGAGAGAGAGAGAGAGAGAGAAAGAAAGAGCGAGACAGAGAGAGAGACAGAGAGAGAGAGACAGAGAGAGAGAGAGAGAGAGAGAGAGAGAGAGAGAGAGAGAGAGAGAGAGAGAGAGAGAGAGAGAGAGAGAGAGAGAGAGAGAGAGAGAGAGAGAGAGAGAGAGAGACAGAGAGAGAGAGACAGCGTGAGAGAGAGAGAGACAGAGAGAGGGAGACACACACACACACACACACACAGAGAGATAGAGTCTGAATCCAGAGAGTCTGAGGTGTAAGTCTGAGCCTAGATTCTCTGAGGTGTGAGTCTGAGTCTGGAGTCTCTGAGGTGTGAGTCTGAGTCTGGAGTCTCTGAGGTGTGCGTCTGAGTCTGGAGTCTCTGAGGTGTGAGTCTGAGTCTGGAGTCTCTGAGGTGTGAGTCTGAGTCTGGAGTCTCTGAGGTGTGAGTCTGAGTCTGGAGTCTCTGAGGTGTGAGTCTGAGTCTGGAGTCTCTGAGGTGTGAGTCTGAGTCTGGAGTCTCTGAGGTGTAAGTCTGAGTCTGGAGTCTCTGAGGTGTGAGTCTGAGTCTGGAGTCTCTGAGGTGTGAGTCTGGAGTCTCTGAGGTGTGAGTCTGAGTCTGGAGTCTCTGAGGTGTGAGTCTGAGTCTGGAGTCTCTGAGGTGTAAGTCTGAGTCTGGAGTCTCTGAGGTGTGAGTCTGAGCCTAGATTCTCTGAGGTGTGAGTCTGAGTCTGGAGTCTCTGAGGTGTGAGTCTGAGTCTGGAGTCTCTGAGGTGTGAGTCTGAGTCTGGAGTCTCTGAGGTGTGAGTCTGAGTCTGGAGTCTCTGAGGTGTGAGTCTGAGTCTGGAGTCTCTGAGGTGAGCAGAAAGAGACTGGGAGGAATATCCGCTGTACGATGTTCCGTTCTGTGTTCATACTGCTTCTGAAAAGTTCTGCATTATCAAAGCCCTTCAAGGTCCTACCCACCTCTCCTACCAACGCACTCTCTCAAGGCTTCCAGAATACTGTGGGAACAGTCTAAGGCAGAGAAATCACCAGGAATTCACGACAAGAAGAAGAAAAGAACTACGTGCAGACAGACACGCACATCACCTCCAGAATTCAGAGATCCCATTCACATAGCAGATAAACACTCATCAGTGAGAACCCGCTTACAGCAGCTAATTACTTCCTTTAAACCCCTTTACACTCTGTGAATGAAGACACACGTGCACTTGCTCAGCTTCCACAAACCCCTGTAGATACTGGAACGACCTTTCATGACCTTCGCACCTCCTCAACATCCATTCTTCTCCACAGCCCTCTTCGTCTGCTCCATCTCTCGCTCTCACTCTCAGAACATTCATTATCGTACACTTGTTTACGGTCACATCATCTTACATCTCCTGTTTCACTCCTTCCTGCTCTCCCTAATCATCGTTTCCCGCCTCCCGTATCTCTCCTTTTCACTGTATTTAGAGGAGTCAGGAGATTTTCCCAGGTGTTTCAGCTCTACAGGAGCAGGTACGACATCTCACTCACTCACTCACAGAACCCTTTATCATCATCCACCATTTAACAGAACTTTTTTAATACCCAGTAATATGGACCTGTGCACTCAGACTAGCAAACATCACTGGAATATTATTATAGATTATGAATAGATTACCGATTAGTGTTATAGATTTCCGCATACAAATCACCATCATTCAGGTGTCCCTATACCTGTGACTGAACCTAACAGTGTGCAACACCTCCACGAGCACCAATAATAACTGTGACTGGATTTGGCATGTACTGGACAAGTTTCTGGATGTAAGTCACATCAGTGCTCAGACGCTCTTACATCAAAGGACTGTGCAGTTAGTTCCGGATATAGTGGATGCAATTCCGAGGAGAATTCCCTGTAGACTCGTATGACTCCACGCTTTCATACACCTGCAGATTCAGCTACTTCCTTCACACTATGGTTTCTGGTACACTCAAATGCAGTCACTCCTTTTAGCCAATCATTAACATCTGCTTTGGAGCCATTATCCAAACATGGAACGAGACATTCCCTGTGCCGCCTCTTCTCGATCTATGGAACCCATGGGCCTGTTTGATGTTTCCTGACTCCTTCTCCTCACTGACCACAACAATTTCAGCCTCATCTCAGATACAGTGATGTTAATCAGCGTGTGCGTTTTGTGTTAAGGATCTTTGTTTATTGTTATGATATAGAAAAGACTGTAAGCATGATTAGATTATCAGGAAAATGTTCTGGAAGCTCCGGAAGTTCGGAAACTCTCAAACGTTCCCGTACACACAGTAAACACATAAGAGTTCAGTGTTGATTTGTGTGGTGTTGGTGATCAGGAGCAACTCTGCTGCAGAAATCAAATTCTTTATAAGAGAGCAGCATTCCGACTGCACACCGAGAAACCCGGATCAATAGCCGAGTGTGTTTGTGTACAGCAGCTCTGATAGAAAGCATGAAATACCGGACCATCTACACTCAGGCCGACGCTCAGAATCCACACAGGGCAGACGCCCAGCAGACTGAGGGCTGGAAATGGCCAAGGAAGCAGGGATACAATTCTGGAATCAGTTTGTCCACTTCCTCAGCTTTGAGCTAGTTCCCATCCTCACCTCCCTGATAGGTGTGCAGGTTTACTGTCTGACCGCGCAGTAAACACAGGTCCACTCTACAGACAACAGGCACACCAACACTCAAACTCCTCTACTGCTGAACCCTCTCACTCACCTTCTCTCCTCCCTCATCTCCTCATTTCACTCCCTAATCTCCTTCACCTCATCTCCATTCCTCACCTCCTCACCTCATTCCCTAACTTCCCTCACCTCCTCTCCCTACATTTCCTAATCTCCCTCACGTCCTCCCCATTCCTCACCTCCCCACTATTCCTCACCTGCTCTCTTCACTTCCTATTCTCCCTCACCTCTTTTCTTCACTCCCTAATCCCCCTCACCTCCTCTATTTATTCCCTAATCGCCCTCATCTCCTCTCTATTCCTCACCTCTATTCTTTATTTCCTAATCGCCCTTATCTCCTCTCTATTCCTCACCTCCTCACTATCTCTCACCTCCACTTCATACCCCACCTCCTTTCTTCATTTCCTCACCTACTCCTTATTCCTCACCTCCTAATCTCCCTCACCTTGTCTCCCTCGCCTCCTCTCTATCCCTCCTGAACCTCTCTCACCTCCTCTCCATCCTTCCCCAACCTCTGTCACTTCCTCTCTTCACTTCCTCTCCATTCCTGACCTCTTGTCCTTCCCCCCATACCTGTCCTCTTGCTTCACCTCCTGTCATCCTTCTCTTACCTCCTCATCAATCTTCTCTTCACTGGCCTCTACTCGTCTCTCTCTGAGGTAGCGCTGTGTTTTCTCCAGCTGGTAGTTGATGAGCTCCTCTATGGCGTCTCGTTCCTCCTTGTCCACATACTCCTGCACGGCCTTCCCCATCCCCTGCTCTGTCAGCAGGGAGAGCTGCATGCTCTGCACATAAACACACACAGTGATCCACACAGGTCACACCTCACGCTACACAAACATCAGACCAAAACAAACAGGCATGAACAGACCCCGCCCATCATTCATTTCACTTCCTGTCTAAACATTTCTCCGCAGGAAACGTGTAGCATTCAGACAATTACCCAGAATCCTCAGCAATATATAGCATCAGGTTCTCGAGTGATGCCATGATATGGACTGGCCTGTTAAGGCCTTCCTGCCTTCCACCCAGAGACCGGCACCCCCCACCACCCAGGAGGACAAGAAGCTCTGAAGATGAATGTTCAGTGAGTGTTCAGTGTGTCTACTCTTCACCTGGAGGAATGGAGAGAAACACCTGTGGAGGTGGAGATTCTTAGATATTAAGCAGGAGTGGAGTTTTTATGTTCTCCTCTCTCTCTCTCTCTCTCTCTCTCTCAGTATTGGTGCTCCAGGTGGTTGATGGGATTCCTGTTATCTCTGGAGCTTTTAATGAAGTCTGGTTTTGAAATCCGTGTTTTATTATTTCCCTGTAATGCATCTCTGTCCTGAGGCAGGCTTATCTCACATCTAATCTTTTCAGAAACATCTCCAGTGAAATGAACAACCTGTCCTTAATGGAAGAATAAATCAAGGTGGTCTCTGACTTTACACAAGCCCTTCTGAACACACTCACTAAATCACATGTTACAGGACACAAGGAGCCTCTGAAGCAGTAAAACGCAACGTCAGACACTCAATCACTAAGCAACAGGCATCAAAAGAAGCGGATTCAATGTCATTCTCAGTATAAGTCCACCCACGGTTCAGGATAAAGACCACCCACAGCACGTACGGCTCTTATTAGGGTCTAAAAATAACAGTAATAATATCAGGAACTCGGCACTCTGAACCTCAACTCTGCTCATCTAGAACTTCACTGTTCTTTAACTAACCCATTTATCAGTCGACCAAGAGAACAGCATGGGGGGAGCAGTATCTGTGTGCGCACGAGTCTGTGTGTATGTGTGTGTGTGTGTGAGTGTAAGTGTAATGACGCGGGTGTGTAGGAGCGAGTGCATGTATGTGTGTTTTTGAGTCTGTGTGTGAGAGCATGTGTGTGAGCATCTGTGTGTGTGTGGGAGTGTGTCTGTGTGGGAGAGTCTGTGTGTGTGTGTGTGTGTGTGAGGGTGTGTGGAAGAGTCTGTGTGTGTGTTTGGGAGAGTCTGTGTGTGTGAGGGTGTGTGGAAGAGTCTGTGTGTGTGTGTGTGTGTGTGTGTGTGTGTGAGCGTCTGTGTGTGTGAGGGTGTGTGGGAGAGGCTGTGAGTGAGTCTGTGTGTTCCAATAAGCTAATTTCTACAGTCCAAACAGAACTGAACACCGACATGTGGGTGGATCATTCTCAACATGGCAGTGACACTAATGTGGTGGTGGTGGTGGTATGTTAGTGTGTGTGGTGGCAGTGTGAGTGGATCAGACAGTGCTGTGTTTAATCCCTTATCCCTGTCTGTGGTGTTCATCAGCTCAGTGGGGGGACAGGGTCTTGCTGCTTCAGTGTGATGTTTACTAAACTCCAGTCTAACTTTACAATATCAAACTGGT
>JAMWET010004275.1:775000-780000 GCA_024036415.1 Prochilodus magdalenae
GTCTTGCGAAATTCCTCTGAGAGCATTAGTGTTCCTGAGATATCCTAATATACCTGGCGTGAATGTGTCGGAGTGACCGTCTCTGCTCAGTCTACATTCTAAATCCACACGTGCACGTCTTTCTGAAAGTGGTATCATGTATGCAAGTTCAAATTCCAGTTACAGCTAAGGGAGACTAAGAGGGATGTGGACCCAGTCCTACTCAGTGTTACTGTTCTCAGTTCTGTCTGCACTACAACACTAAAGTGCTGGAAGGTGTTCCCGCGTACACATCACAGATTCCCAGTGCTGGTAACCGGAATATTCTCTACACACACGTGATGCAGGCACAGTGCAAATCGAGAAGGGGAGCAGCTTTGAGAACATGACGTGTTACATGGTTTATCCTGTTGTACTGTTTATGCTTCTCTAAAACAGTCCATAATTCAGCAAACAAGTTTTTACTGATACCGTCCAGGTCTACACAATCTGAGCCCACGTGTAGCCTGATGAGCAGTTTTGGGTTCCTCAGTCTCAGCAGAGTTCAGGGTTATTTGGAAGGAGAGAAGAAGCAGAAAAGGCTGAACCAGCGTCTAAGACTGAACTGTGGAGTCGTGTAATCTGACCTGAAGCTGGGATGAGGCGGAGCATGGTATATGTGTGTACATGTGGCTGTTAAACAACCCAGAACCCCTAATGATCTACCGACCCGCAGTCTGATGAGCGGCTTCTCAGGCACCAGTGGATTTCCCAGTCTCTCTCTCTCCGCCTCCTCCAACATCTCCTCCACCTGAGACAAAAACAAACAAACAAATGACCATCCAAACAAACAAGCCAATATCTAAAACCAAGAACACACTGGACGAGTCTCTCCTCGGTGGGCTAAAGGAGGTGGCTCACACTGCCACTTTAGGCAGTTTATCCAGAGCTCAGTGAGCAGGGAGACACAGAGCCTGTGAGCTCATCCTCTGTTTGTTTGAGAATCCACTGTGAGAGTCTGTTCAACAAGCTTGATATTTAGACCTTTCAGCATCTGGGAAACCTCTCAGAACTTTCCTGTAATGATCCGCTCCGTTTGGAGAGAGTACGAGCAGCACTTCAGCGCTTGAAGCATCATCCTAACCAACAGGCTGAAACGAGGGGATCAGTCATCTGCCTCTGTTTATTCTCCACACTATTCCACCCAAAGAGCTCACAGAACACTCGGAAAGCCCTCAGCACCAGAGAGACAGAGCAGCTGCTCCATCCAACCACAAACTCCTCCTCTGGTTAAGAAGGTCATCCAGGTACTTGTGCAAATACTGCCATTAAAGGAAAAGACCTGCTCCTGTATCAGCACTACTCACCATACTGATCAAAATAACAGAAAACCTCAGTGTGCATAACTATTCAACCTCCTAAAGTCGCTTTGCATAAGTCTCTGTAAGCTTGCCACAAAACTACTCCAGCTCTTTCAAGTCAGATGGTATCCGATGATGAACAGAAATCCTCTAGTCTGACCACAGATTCTAAATTGGCTAAAGGTCTGGGCTTTGACTAAACCATTTCTATACTTTTACTTGTTTCCTCATAAACCATTCGAGTGTTGCTTTAGCAGTATGCTTTGGTTCATTGTCCTGTTGGAAGGTAAACCTCTGTCCATCTTCCCCTTGACCAGTTTCCCAGTCCCCGCTGCTGAAAAACACCCCATGCTGCCACCACGTTTGTTCTTGGGGATGAGATGTGTTGGTTTTGGCCCAGACATAGTGTTTTCCTTGGTGGCAGGAAACTTCAATTTTAGTCTCATTTGACCAGAGCACCTTACTCCATACATTTGCGGAGTCTCCTACATGCCTTTTGGCAAACTCAAAACAAGCCTTCTTATTTTTGTCTGCAAGTAAAAGGCTTTTTTCCTGGCCACTCTTCCATAAAGCCCAGCTCTAAGGAGCGTATGGTTTATTGTGGTCTGATGGACAGATACTCCAGTCTATGTTTGGGAACTCTGCAGCTCCTTCAGGGTTACCTTTGGTCTTTGTGCGGCCTCTCTGATTAATGCCTTCCTTGCCTGGTCTGAGAATTTTGGTGGGCCTTGCTTGCAAGGTTTTGCTGTTTTTTCCATTTTTCTGTTCTTTCCATTTGATGATAGTGGATTTGATGGTGCTCCAGGAGATCATCAGTGATTTGGATATTTTTATAACCCAACCCTGACTTGTCCTTTCAGAAAAGGTGTGTATATACTGACAGATCATGAGACACAATTGTATGTATTACATCACATACAATTCAGATAAAAAAAACATTTAAAAACAGGCTGTAATGTAACAAAATAGGTAAAACGCCAGGGGGAGTGAATACTTTCGTAAAGCACCGTACACCACATACCGGAGGTCCAAAAGACTGTACCTGCTCATCAAACGGAAGAAGATGATGATGGAGGATGAAAACAATCATAAGGATCAGAGGAAGAAGACTGAGGATGAGGAGGTGAATGTGGAGGAAGAGCAGAAGAAAACGAAGATGTAAAAAAGTTAAAAAAAGGGGGCAAATAAGGAGTAAGGAAGAAAAATAAGGGGGTGAGAAGGAAGAAGAAGAAGATGAAGAAGAAGAAGAACAGGAAAAGAAGATGAAGGTAAATAATGTGAATGAGGACCAGAGGAAGCAGAAGGAGAAGTAGAGGAGGAGGAGACAGAGGTGAATAAGGAAGTTACTGTGGAAGTTACTGAGCAGATGAGCAGCTCTTTAGCTCTGATCTGAATACCTGCTGAATACCTGGTTTTTACTCCAAACCAGAACACTGGGACTTTACAGAAAGGGGCTACCTAGTGGACAGGAGAACAACGGCGCCAGTCTGACACACGGCTCTGAGTATAAATAGGCCTTAATCGTGGGGAATGTGCCCCACCTTCCATGATCCATCCTGCTGTCTGACCTTCGCTTCAAAACACAAAGATGTTGAGACTGTCCTGACAGTGGCTGGAGCACACTGAGTGAAGGACCCTTTACTCCCCAGTCCTTGGCTCTAGAAATACTGATGTGCATGAAAACGTGCCATGGAAAAGCTCCTTTTCTCTTGTCTGTGTTCTTCACGGCCTCTTGGCAAACAGCTTAAGAACTCGTGAGGACCTTGGATTACGCTGGACCTTGAATAATCCTTCAGCAGAAAAAGGCCTTTTGTGAGCTCTGGATGTGTGAAACCTTAGTGTGTGTGTGTGTGTGTGTGTGTGTGTGTGTGTGTACATTCATTTGCAGTATTCAGAGATGTAATAGCTGTGACTGGATTTGGCATGTACTTGAAAAGTTTCTGGATGTAGGCCACATCAATGTTCAGACACTTACATCAAAGAATTGATCAGTTAGGCCAGATTTGGTGGATGCCTTGCCTGGCACAATTCCACGAGAATTCCCTGTAGACCGGGACTTTAGCCACTGCTAGTATACCCATTTGACTGTACACTTCCACACACCTGCAGATGCAGATTCAGATTCACACTATGGTCTTTGGCACACCCAGATGCAGTCACTCATTTTAGCCAATCATTAACATCCGCTTTGGAGCCATTGTCCACACATGGAACAAGACATTCACTGCACTGTACCACCTCTTCCCAATCTATGGATCCCGTCACTCACATCCTGCCAGGATTTATTGCCCCATCATCCTCGTGCAGGAGCACCACCTGCAGGAGCTTGAAGGTACTACCAGCTTATTTACATGATTAATAAAGTGTGTCAGGTCCACACATTTAAACTGAAATGAAAATCACAAGATCAATGCATGTATGAAAGAGCGGTGAGCGTTCAGTCTGAACTCTGGAGGTGTGTCTCTGAGGAACTGAAAGTGAGTCTCCTGAGAAGAATGGAAGCTGGAATGAAGGTGAAGAGTGGACCCAGTAAACACTCAGACACCTGGTATTAGATTATAGCTGCTGAGGATTCTGGGTAATTGTTTTCTGCTTAATGAGTATCTTGCTCCTAATGGCTGTTGTGACTGGATGAGATGAGGTAAATACAGGCTGGTATCAGCTCCTGCACGGGGCTGTGAAGGCCAGGCTGATGATGCACTGTAATGTGGTTATAGTTAAACTGCTCGTTATTCTTGCCTAAATATCTTCTCCTGTTAGGAAAACAGGATGTGCTGTAGTGTAAACAGTGCCACAGAACCCACAGCTTGTTGTAAATTAGCCGGAGAGTCAGGCTCAGGCTGACCGGATGTCATGCTGTTTGTCTGTCAGACAGTGTTTAAAATGTTAGAAATGTCAGATCCTAAAAAAAAAAGCCAGATTCCACAGAAGCTCCTGCATGGCCTGAGTTTCTGATGCTACACATTAACACTATTCATCATAACGATCCCCCGGCACGCGACTCACCACACCTCCAGCTATAACGTTCTGTGCATGCTGGTTCTCTCAGAGCTCAAACTGAAGCCTCGGGCAGAAGTGAGGGACTTCAGGTCTATAGGTCTGAAGTTGTTCCATTGGTCCTCACTGTATGTGTCTGTGTATATGTGTTTGTGTATATGATGATGTAAGGTCCCTTACACATCACAGAATAATGTGTCTGTGTACATGGGACATGTGTTTGTGTACTGTGATGAGGGTCAAAAGAGAACTGAAGGGTTCACCTTAGTTTTACTTACCTGGGTAAGTCCAACCTCTGCAGAAGAGGAGGTAAAAACAGAACAGGTACAAAAGGGCAAACCAATAGAGAACTCTAGTATTACCTCAGGCCACTAATGGTTTAGCCCAGGGGTGGGGCAACCCACTTATATGGGTTGTTATTGGGGATACAAGAGGGTTCTTTCAGTACAGCCAGGACTGAATGTGAACAGGAGTAAGATCCATATGTCTTCGCAGTCATTTGATCTTAAATCTCTGGCCAGTAGAGAGTACTATTTTCGTTTTATTTTTTCTTCGAGTGTGTGCACGTGTAAATGTGTAAATAATTGTATTTGTTGGTGTAAATAAAGGTGAAGGGGAAAAAAACTCTCGTACAGACCAAACTTCTTCCAGGCCATATGACCACATGCCCGACAGTACCAAAAA
>JAMWET010004275.1:782500-844589 GCA_024036415.1 Prochilodus magdalenae
CTGGGGGTCTCAGTCAGTCAGTCAGTCAGTCAATCCGTCAGTCTATCAACATATCAAGACAGTGTTCAGGGTAATTAAGAAGACCGTGTCATGTTTTGGTAGGTGAGCTGTAATTCTTAGTACAGGAAGTACAGCTGATCTCAAAGATGGACATGTTCTGCATTAGACTGTGTGGAAGATCTCACTTCTCACACTGCTACCACCATCACACCCTTACGACCACGCTACCAGGTATTTACTGTTCACACAGCAATCCCCCAAAGTTTATCGCCATTCCTGGAATAACCTCATACTATTGGATAACCACATAAATTAGCAGTGTCCTGTGGCCTTTTAAACACCCATACCAGTTCACTGACCGAGCGAAAACCTGAAACCGTTTCAGCCTAATGTCAGCATCAGCTCATCCACGGAGCTAACATGCCTCCAAACTTAAACTCAGTTTTATAGCACTGCAGGTCATAATCTATTAATCCCAGTCCAGAGTGAGGAGCTCTGAAGGTTTTAGGACATATGGAGTCTTAGTGCGCCTTTTCCCTCCAGGAGGCACAGTCACATTTTTCCATGACTTCATGAGCTCTCTTTACTTGTCGTCCTGTGGTGAGCCCTCTCACACAGCCCCTCTCACATTATTATTATTATAACTTTTTTTCCCCTCACATGTGCTTATTTGTGGAATACTGCCATAACAGTCCTAATCAAGCCCAAACCACAGGAAGAATGTATCCCTGTAATCCTTCAGAAGTGTAAACGTGTGAGGGTGTGAACCTACTTTTTGACAGCTTCTCCTGGAGACAGCGAGGTGACGACAGAGCTGCCAGGTTGTGTGATGTAGAAGAGCTGCTGTTCATTTCGGGCTGGCGTTATCTTGCACTCGTGCTCGTGTCCCCAAACCACAAGGTCCAGGAAATCATCCAGGAACTGCTCCGGGATGTAGTTAGTGGCTCCATGCTTACTCCTACACAGGGACAGAAACACAGAGGTGCTTGAGTTAGGCCTGCACTCACATGTACCTTAATTAGCACTAAATAGTCCTCAGTGTATCTTTGGAGTCCAGCTGCTCCCACACTGCATTCAGGCTTAATGAAAAATACACTTCCATGCTTGCCTTATGATCATGAACACCATCAGTCCGGCTTGGCTGCAGTCTGTTCCGTCTCTTTTGTGTCCAGTTTAACTCAGCTCAGGTACAGTCATACATCAATCACCAGTAGCACCAAGTGGGCGCATACCTGGTCATAATCCCATCCCTTTCCAAACCAACCCGTCCCATTCCATCTTCTCAATAAATCCTATCCCATCCCATACAATCCCAAGCAATCACAACCAATCCCCTCCCAACCCATCTATCCAAATCTAATCTGCTGCACAAAGATGGAAGCATAGAACTGTGTAGAATGTCTTTCTGTGATGTAGCATTAACACCACCCTTCACTGGAACTAAGGGTTTCACCCCAAACCCTGAACCACCCCAGACCATTATCCACCAAATTTTGTTGGCACTCTGTATTTCGGTAGGCAGCGTTCTTCTGGATTTATCCACCAAACCCAGACTCCTCCGTCAGACTGCTAGATAGTGAAGCGTTCATCACTACAGAGAACCCAGTTCCATTGCTCCAGAGTCCAGTGGTGGACCACTCCAGCTGACGCTCGGCATTAAGCATAGTGAACTTAGGCTTGTGTGGAGCTGTAAAACTTGGTGTATTTGTCCCCCACCCCCCAAACTAAAATGTTAAAACTGATCATTAGAACAGTCTAACTATTAGCTCCATGTGAGTTACTGAAGCAGTTACAGTAGAAACTGAATAATAGCTCCATCACCAGAAGAATAAGCCCAGGAATCTGTAGGTGCTCTGACGTCTGAATAGACCCTGTGTGTTTGTATAATGTATTACAGGTCATAAAAGCTTTCAGGCCCAGTGCAGTGGGGAATACCGGCAAAGTAAGATCTAATTCCAGTGGAAAACATCTTACAGTCAGGCACCTCTCTGGTCACGCTGAGTCAATAATTCAGGTGTTACTCCAGAGTCCCGCAGGCTGCTAATATTAATGCCCAGGCCTGCAGGCGTATGACTGGACTGCAAAGGAGCACATTATTTCAAACTCATAATTTCAGCTCGGAATTCAAGAGAGCAGGTGAAACCATACCCAGTACACCTGGTGGAGAAGAGCTGATCAAGAATCAACCATTTGAGGATATATTTACTTTGTCAATCTCAGGAATGGCCCTCTCTCCATTAGAGCAGAGTTAACACTCCAGGGTCCTCAGGAAGGCCCACAACAACTCTTCCTAAACACAATCTCTACACACCTCTCCCATCTGCCAGACCATACAGGAGCCGAATATCAAGGACCACCAGTTTACGAAACAGTTTCTACTCCCGGGCCATGAGAGCTCTGAACACCTCACTTCCTGCTTAACTACACACACTGACCACCAGAACATTACAGACTGCTTAACTGCACAGCCTAGCCACTAGAACATTAGAAAAGGAAAGGAAAGGAAAGGAAAGAAAAGGAAATAAAGGAAAGGAAAGGAAAGGAAAGGAAAGGAAAGGAAAAAGAAACTTAAAGGACGTTAAAAAAGGAAAGGAAAGGAAAGAAAGGTAAAAGGCAAGGACAGAGAATAGGAAAAAGAAAAAGAAACAGGAAAAGAAAAGGAAAAAAGGAAAAGGTATAGGAATAGGAAAAGAAAAAAGAAAAGGCAAGGAATGGAAAGGAAAGTAAACATGAAAAGGAAATGAAAAGAGAAAGGAATAGGAAAAGGAAAGAAAAAGGGAAAAAAAGAAAAAGGAATGGGAAAAAAAGGAAAGGAAAAAGCAAAACAAAGGAATTGAAAAGGAAATTAAATAGATAAAAGGTTAAATTAATTAATTAATTAAATGGTTAAAGGACAGTAAAGGAAAATGAAAAGAAAAGAAATGAAAAGGAATAAGTATAGGAAAAGAGAAAAGAAAAGGAAAAGACAAGGGCAAGGGCAAGGAAAAGGTCAGGAACATGAAAAAGAAAATCAAACAGAAAATGAAAAGGAAAAGGAAAAGAAAAAGGAGAGGAAAGTAAACAGGAAAGAAAAAGGAAGGAAATTAAACAGAAAAGGAAATGAAAAGGAAAAGGAGTAGGAATAGGAAATAAAAAAGAAAATGGTATAGGTAAAGGGATAGGAATAGGAAAAATTTAAAAAAAAGGAAACAGAAAGGACAGGAAAGGAAAGGACAGGAGAGGAAAGGAAAGGAAAGGAAAGAAAAGGAAAGGAAAGGAAATAAAAAAGGAAAGGAAAAAGGAAAAAAATGCATAGTAAAGGACAGTAAAGAAAAAGGAAAGGGAAAGGAAAATTGAAAGAAAAAAAATGAAATTAAATGAAAGAAAAAAGGAAATAAAAGGACCAAAAGGAAAAAGAAAGAAAAGGAAAGAAAAGAAAAGGAAATAAAAGGAAAGGAACAGAAAGGGAAGAAAAAAGGAAAGGTAAAGTAAGGAGAAGCAAAGAAGAAGCAAAGGGAAAGGAAAGGAAAGGAAAGGAAAAATAGGAAAGGAAGGGAAAAAGGAAAAGAAAGGAGGGGATAAAGGAAAAGAATGGAAGACAGAGTGGAATGAGGAGACATACCTGTTTTGATGGATGACAAAGAGATTGAACCAGCTTTCCTCCTCCTCTCGGGGGCGGAGCATGGTCACCTGGTTGTTTACAAACATCCGGTACAGCCTCTCATCCGGAATAGAACCTGAAAGAACACAGTAACACTTCTAAAAACTCCGACATGCACCTACAGTACCAAACACCTCCAGATCTGACAGTCCTCCACACCTGATACAGAGCTGAACTGCACTGCCTGTCTTATCCGCACTACCTCTGACTCCATTCTGTTCCATATTATTTAGGCTGGAATAATAAACAAGCAGAAATGGGTCTGTGATATCACCACCACCACATAATCACAGTGTAGACATACTAGTACATGCTGTAGTGGCTAATCTGAGACTGTTGAAACATGACACAGAAATGGGAGAAATGTGTGATCTGAACTGATTCTGATTCTATTTAACACAAGCTCTTCAATTTCTAGAAATTGCTAAAAGCTATGGCAAAAGTGCTCTTACCAATAATCAGAATCAGAATGCATGGAATTTCTCTTTGGTTACAGTAGCTCACAGTGCACAGAGAGTAACACACATACATACACACACACACACACACACATACACACACACACACAAACACACAACCTTACATGCCTGTAAACGTTACATTATGTGTAGCTGTATATGTATATTAGTATAAGTGCATAGTGCAGCAGTCCGGATGTAGAAGCAGATTAAGGTTTAAAAGTGCAGTACTATAAGAAACACCAGTCTGAGACGGGCAGTACAGGGGATGGAGAGATGTGTGATAATGTTTATAAACAGATAAAAGATAAATTAGAAGTGCAGTACAGTAGAACAGAAAGTGAGAAAATCCCAAATGTAGATTGTATTCGCACTGTAATGTTCAGCTGTTCATGAGTGTGATGCCATGTGGGAAGAAGCTTCTCTTAAACCTCATTTTGCTAAAGTGCTGGCTCTGGAAGCTTCTCTGGTTCTGGAAGTGTGCAGATCAAGCACAGTGGGTAGTTTGACTCGAGTGGTCTTCTCTGCAGACCTGATGGTGCGCTGCAGTCTGTGGATATCACGTTTGGTGGATGAGCTGCCCCACACTGTGATGGACGAGGTGACGACAGATTCTGTTGGTGGCAGTGTAGAACTGTATCATCAGCTACTGGGACAGGTTAAACTTCCTCAGCTGACTCAGGAAGTGCATCCTCTGATGAGCTTTCTTGATGAAGGTGATGTTGCAGTCCCACTTCAGGTGCTTGGTGATTGTCGTGCACAGGAACCTGCGAGACTCCACAGCCATCACAGTTCTGTCCAGGATGGTGAGTGCTGGAAGGGCTGGGGGGCTTCTCCTGAAGTCCACTGTTATCTCCACTGTTTTTGCCATGTTCAGCTCCAGGTTGTTCTGGTTGCTCCAGGGGCCTACCTGATCAACCATCCCTTTGTAGGCAGACTCGTCATCGTCCTGGATGAGACCAATGACTGTTTTATCATTGGCAAACTTCAGGATTTTGACGGAGGGGTCCAAGGAGGTACAGGCGTTTGTGTACGGAGAAAAAAGCCAAAAAAACCTTGATGAGCTCCTGTGCTGGTTGTCTTGGTTCTTGAGATGATTTCCCCAATCTCGAAATCAACTGATCGACTGGCAGGTGAAAGTCCAAGAATAGAATTCTTAGAAGTGTTTGGTCAAGGTGCTGAAGGATGTGATGAAGTCCCATATTCACTGTGCCGTCCACCCACCTCTTGGCCCAGTATGCAAACTGCAGGGGGTCCAGCAGAGGGTTAGTGATGTCAAGTGGAACACCTGGAAGACCAACAACTCTTTCTCTATCAGATAAACAGCATAGAACTGTCCTTGTGAACAGACAAGCGACTCTAGCAGAAATCACATCCACATTCAATACATGAGCCCCACATGCAGACTGTTATGACAGTGGGAGGAGCTCTGTGTTCAGGGAATTACATGAGGTAATTCACTCCGGAATTATCACTGAGCAGGCCTGTAGGCTGTCCTCCAGTCGTGGGCTGGAGGTTAGGGAACCAGCCTTGTGACCGGAGGGTTGCCGGTTCAATTCCCTCAACTGACAGGAACGACTGAGGTGCCCTTGAGCAAGACACCTAACCCCCAACTGCTCCCCGGGCGCCATGGATAGGGCTGCCCACCGCTCCGGGTAAGTGTGCTCACTGCCCCCTAGTGTGTTCACTAGTGAGTGTGTATGTGGGTGTTTCATTTCACGGATGGGTTAAATGCGGAGGACAATTCCACAAATCACAATTGGCACAAAATGGTATCTTATCTTATCTGTAACAACAATGGACATGGCAGATTCATACTGGGTCATCATCATGGAGGTTGTTGGTAATGACTCGGTCTTTATCAGAAACAGCTTTTACTGGCATTAAGCTCTTCATATGTCCACTTCCCATCACCGCCACTGTGAACTGACTCCATACGCTTCTCTAGAACTGACTCCATATGAATCTCTCTCACTCTCCCCCGTCTCTGCCCCCTCTCCCTCTCTCTTTCTCTTTCTCTTATGTGGTCAGTACACAGCGGACGCTCAGATAATGAGGCAGTAACTGCTGCAGCAGCATAGGGTGCCTGAAACCGGATGAGTCTGAGGGAATTATGGGAGCAGGTCTAATATTAGTGAAGACAGATTCTAGCAGGAGTGGGATTAAAGTATCGGCCCGGAGCAGACCTCTATGGTGAACAGACCTATTTTGGGGTTTCTGGCTGAGAGAAAATATAACTGAAAGCCTGAGACTAAACAGGCCTACAGCACAGGTCAACACTGACTACTAAACACACGGAATTCTGTCGGTGTCCAGCTCTCCTGCACTGGTCAGCACAGCGCAGATCAACACAGGTACAAGCTTTTTAGGACTCACTGATTTAATTGTGTTCTAGTAACACACTTCCTAGTACTCTCTCTGGGCCTCCTGATAAATCTGGTGTTCAGTGTTATCATGTTGAGTCCCTGATGAACACATCGTTAATGAGTCAGAATGGATTAAATCACCTCCCACGAGCAGAACGTGCAGGAACGCACCATTAGAAGCTCCACAATTGGAGTCCTCTAAACTGAGACAGAACACTACTCTCCCACATGGACAGTAATTATCTGTTTAGCTAAACCACCAACTACAGACCTGAGCTCTATCCTCCAGCCAAAGGGATGACTGCTCTCCCCCTGGGGTCAAAGCAGGTCAATACTGTTCTATTTAAAAACTTAGGGCACGTTCGGTCATCATCATCATCACCATCACTGCTACCACCATTACCGTATGGTCATCAGCTTCATCAAACACTGAATTTAAAATATGTGGATTAGCCTCCTATTGTTTCAGGACTGCTACGAGATTAGCCTCCAATTGCTACAAGACTGCGACAGGATTAGCCTCCAACTGCTACAGGACTGTGACAGGATTAGCCTCACATTACTACAGGATTGCGACAGGATTAGCCTCCAATTGCTACAGGACTGTGACAGGATTAGCCTCACATTGCTACAGGACTGTGACAGGATTAGCCTCACATTGCTACAGGACCGTGACAGGATTAGCCTCCAACTGCTACAGGACTGTGACAGGATTAGCCTCACATTACTACAGGATTGCGACAGGATTAGCCTCCAATTGCTACAGGACTGTGACAGGATTAGCCTCATATTGCTACAGGACCTTTACAACTGTCGGGGCTGGTGGGACACACCTTGAAAGACCTTATAACTCCAGGGTGAACGAGTGAGTGGGGCTAAACTGCTGAAGGCTGAGTAGGCGGATCTACATAAACGTGTCTGTAACATCATTAAACTCTGTGAATTAAGAACAATCTGGTTTGAGTGCTGAGACTCCACATACAGAGATCACACTTACACTCACATGATCAATAATCTGATCAGTTTTTACCCTCTCGCTTTTCATCAGTGCTCTGTTGCTGACCAGCGGGCAGGGCCAGTTTGGAGGACCAGTCTACATGGTTTTACTATCTAATATGACCGATAAGCCAGCTGCAGCGCTGCTGAGGCCCAGCTGCTCATACATCATGTAATGCTGTGACAGAACCTGTGATAATTAACAGTATGGAAAGTGACGGTGATTAACTCACCGATGCCATAGAGAGCAATCTTAGTGCTTCCTTTCTGCAGGAGTATTGGGCTGACCTCCACCTTCTCCACCGAACGACTGCGGCCAAAATGATTCACCAAACCAGCACAGCTCAGCAGGTCCAGAGCACAGAGACCATCAGCCTGCAGATCACACACACACACACACGGGCATGCATGCACACACACACACGGGCACACACACACACGGGCACACACACACACGGGCACACACACACACGGGCACACACACACGGGCACACGCGCACACACACAGACACACACCGGCGCACACACACACAGCATGCACACACACACACACGAGCATGCACACACACGGGCACAAACACACACACGGGCGCACGCACGCACACACACACACACAGACACAGGCACACACACGTTATCGTATGTGTACAATGAAAGTAATAACAATAATAACAATAATAATAATAATAATAATGTGTCTAACATCATTTTACACTGTTAATGCATTTCCCCGGTTTGACCTGTCGACCCCTTTGTGGATCCACCCAGAAGCCCAGCTGTGTTGGGGCTGTTGCTTTGACTCATAAGTACTCTCATTCACATTTTAAAGGGCAGGCTCCATTATGGCTCTGTCTATAGACGCCGTTACTCCAGTTAACACCACACTATGAAACTGTTGACCCCTCCTGCACAGCGACCCTGAGTCACCGACCAGCTGATACAGCAGCTGCACTGGACAGAGTCTGCTGTAGAGTCCCTCTCAAAACACGACCTAATGACCTAATAACCATATACACCGACATACCAAAATGATCATGTGGTATCAGTATGCAGATTGATGATAAAGTGGAGTTCCCTCAGGGGACGACTTGGGAATGCCCACACTTGTATAAGCTGTGAGGTGTTATCTTGTGACTGAGGCTAAACATTGGTCAGCGTGCTAATGGCAAGGGGCCGGAAATTATCAGAGTTCGAGCGAGGCATGACGGTGAACGTGCAGACCACCCTATTCCTCAGAACTCTCTGGAATGCTTCTCCAATCAATTCTGGAGATTTTGGGCCCAGTGGCGCGGTTCAATATGCTGCTGGAATATCCCATCACTGTGGGGGACATGAAGTCCATGACGGGCTGCAAATGGTGACCAAACAGTGAAACACAGCGGCACGGTTTAGTGATGTGTTTAGGTGGACCAGTGGACCCAACCCACGCCACATGAGTCCAGTTAGCAACCCTACAAGCCAGAGGCACTTACATATACATTGGAAGCTAAAGAACGCTGACCTGCGGAGTATGAACGTGGGACTCCTGCATTGAATGTGGATGTGATTTTGTGATGTTGCTTGTCTGTTAACACAGAGAGTTCTAGCCAGATGTCCGAGACATGCTAAATGCCAGCACAGCTTTGGAAATGGAATGCCCCATCCATCTGGCTCCCACATTCATGTCTCGTTTAAATTGGAGAATGCATGTATGGCCCAGTATACCTTTGACCGAATTCAACACAGCTCCCTATGGAGTGCTCACTGTGGAAGGTCGAACAAGCCTCACAGACCAGCCAATTCATGTTTATCAGGCAAACAGTAATGCAGAAAGACACAGCCACCTCACAGGACCCCCACACCAAACCCCACCCTTAATCCTCACCCGTTCACGTGCCAGGTAAGACAGTGTAGTAAGACCAGTACTGGACGTGTCTGTCTGCATTCGCTCCAGTTGGTGGATTCACTGCAGTAAACACAGTTTATCAGCTAATTCCACCGTATCCAGTACGTGTACCAGACTGCTTCATACAACGTGCTGCAGTAGCCATGGTTGTCATGGTGACACCGCTACACCTTCATTAGTACTGCACTAGAATTATTTACCAAACAGTGATAAAACACATACAGGTAACCTCAAGCACTTTTCAGTGTTGTCATTCCAAAACACATCCACTCCACCTCGGGAAGGACTGATGATGGGCTGGATCAGCAGGGAACCATTAAAGTGTGCAGGGCTGTGAGTTCTCCAGGACCAGAGCCGGGAACCGCTGATTTAGAGAGATAAAAGTAATGAGCAACTGACGGATCCCAGAAGAAAAGCAGAATGATTCATCTGCTGGTCTTTTCTTCAGAGAAAGCCTCAGGACATGACAGCAGGTTTGTTCTTCTGGAAAAACAGTTCAGTTCCATCCTGTTCAGACCAAAATCACGCTCCGAGAAGGACGGAAAGCCCTGCAAAGGCAAATCACAGCCGACAACTCATTACCAGACACTTCCACTCCTCCATACTGTGTCTTTCCCTGAGTGGAGTTTAATTACTGGGAGCTTAATATCAACTTCAAGCTGTCAGTTCATTGTTCAGACTTCCTGTGTCGTAACTCTGCTGCTCCGGTTCTCTCTCTGAACCTCCTTTCTCTGCTCTGGAGGGCTGGGAGGTACACTAGAAATTCACAGTTATCACAGTACTGGTCACTGTGGCACAATATCAGAAACATTTACAGCAGAGGGTTCTGAAGAATCTAGTTGGTGTTAAGGGTTAAGGGTTAGGAGTAGGCTGTAGGGGATAGGGACTGGTTTAGGGTTAGGAGACTGGTTTAGGGTTAGGAGTTAGCTACACTAGTTATCTACTACTTAGCTTTGCTAGTTAGTTGGAGCTACTGCTAGTAGCTAACGTTACCTATACTAGCTACTGGATTTCCACCTGGACATCAACACACAGTAGATTAAAGTTGTTGCTCACTATGGAACTCTCAGTTTAAGATGATCTGCCTCAACCGGCAAACACGGCACGACACAGCACAGCTGATACTTACAGGCTGCTGTTGGGGTTGAGTACAGAGTCAGTCGAATATAGGACCAGACAAGTACAATACAGGACCAGCTGAGTTTAAGATCAGCCAAGGACAATACAGGATCAGCTGAGTACAGGATCAACCAAGGACAGGTCAGGATCAGTTGAGGACAAGATTAGCCAAGGACAATACAGGATAAGCCAAGGACAGAACAGGTTCAGCTGAGGACAGGACTGGATCAGCTGAGGACAGGATCATCCAAGTACAGGATCATCCAAAGACAATACAGCATAGGCCAAGGACTGGACAGGATCAGCTGAGGACAGGATCAGCCAAGGACGATACAGGAGCACCCAAGTACAGGATCATCCAAGGACGATACAGGATCTGCTTAGTACGACACAGGATCGTACAGTATCATACAGGATCAAACAAATGCAGGATCACCTGAGTGTAGTATAGGATCACCCGAGTACAGGAGAAGCTGTGTGAAGTGTTTAAAACTCTTTGTAAAACCATATGACTAAAAGTATTTGGGCACGAAGCTCCATCATCCTGCCTTTACACACTGGTGGATGTACTGCTTTGCTTCAGTTCATCTGCCCCTGTAAGAACTCCTACCGTTGGGCATTGTGCCTCGAATACCAGCCTTCTTCTGAGCAAGCTGTTCTGCCCTGCTCTGAGGAGTAGATTCAGCTGCTGTAATTGTGCTGAATACATTTACAAACGGATCTGCTACGGAATGACTGCAGTGGGCGAGAAGCACAGAGACACTGCTCCCCGTCCCACATGAGTTCACTTAGATACTGCAGTGCATTACAACAGATACAGGTACAGTTACAGGTAGTACACCACCAAAATAAGATTAATCACACGGTTCTGTAAACACACTTAATCACAGCTACAGAGACATCATCCCAACCTCCTCCTGTTTTACAGACAGTCAACATCAGCAGTAACACTGACACAGTGGGGAATAACCCAGACCATCCAATGCTCAGTCACAGCCCTCACCTACAGTTACACTCCTCACTCGCTCAGTCACAGCCCTCACCTACAGTTACACTCCTCACTCGCTCAGTCACAGACCTTGTCTAGTTATACCCCTCACTCGCTCTGACACACCTCTAGCCTGCTCAGCCACAGCCCTCGCCCACTCAGTCACAGCACTCGCCTACTACAAGTACACACATCACTCACTCAGTCACAGACCTCACCTATGGTTACACCCCTCACTCGCTCAGTCACAGACCTCACCTATGGTTACACCCGTTACTCGCTCAGCCGCAGCCTTTGCCCGCTCAGTCACAGCCCTCGCCTATAGTTACACCCCTCACTCCCTCAGTCACAGCCCTTACCTATGGTTACACCCTTCTCTCACTCAGCTACAGCAATTGCCTGCTCAGTCACAGCCGTCACCTGCTCAGTCACAGCGCTCAGTGTTAATGAGGACTTGCAATTTCGCCCATCAACGTTTCTCCTTTACCAATAAACCAACTTTCCACCTCACCTGAACACAAAACATCCATATTTTGTATTTAATGCACATTTTTTTTACATTTTCATAAAGTAGTAACTGATCCAGTTTGTTGGGTGGTCAAAATGCAAACACTATTTGTTACTGCCCGAGCGAGTAATGACGGAGACAAAGCAGTGCTGAAATAATACAGTACATTTCACTCATGTGGACACGAAGGACATCCTAATGGACTGTATTAGTTTTCTCCGTGCTGAATGTTACCAGGGTTCTGTGGAGGTTATTTTTCCAGCCAAATGGACATCATGTTCCCTCTCCATCATCTGACCAGCTACACTGTAGGAGAGTACTGAGGGTGTAATAGTGTTGGGGTTCTGTAGGAAACTTTGTGAGTGAGTGCACGTCGACACGGCTGAACACGACCAGTCAAGCACTGTCAGTTTCTTCCTCTGTGTCTGCAGACAAGCTCCATATTTACACGTCCCCGTGTACCCCGACTGAGTGACTCATTACAGCTTTATTACTCAGGGCTCGTTATTATTGATTTCAAGCCTCTTCATTATTCAAACTTCATATTCCAGACTCCTACACACCTGCCAGGTTACCTGGCAGCTTCTCTCTGATTTCTACAGCTAGAAAATAGAACCACATCACTGTATTCACTACCACTCAGACATGCGCTGCGGTCTGCTGTCGGAGTAGTTAATGATCTCATTCAGGCTAAAGGAAACTCGCAGAGGCTGGTGTTCCAGCCCTTTTGTGCCTGTTTCAGGTGTGAACTGAGCACATGCTGCCTGTGTGTTATGTATGAAACAGTACACATGCCTAAACAAGCAGTAATCCTCTGAACACAACACAGGATATGAAATACTGGATCATTTTCCTTAATCCAGAAATGACCAGGAATAATATTCCTATTATCTAATTTCACACTTTGTAAGTGTGGTCCACTTATCCGTTCTCTCCTTACCCCGGTCGGATCATCATGGTTTCCATGCACACTGAAAATAGGGATGGAAATGTTGAGATTTTCGTCCTGGTAGTTCACCCAGGGGAACCTAGCACAAGAGACAAAAGTGATTCAGTGATTCAACTCCCTCACAGTGATCTGGATCTAATTAAACAGAAACTGGTTCAGTACACTAAAATACCCAGGGCTGGAAAACTGCACTACAACATGCAGAACAGTAGGGATACAATGATAAGGGAATTCTAGGCCGATGCCAATATCCTTAGTTTCATATATATACGTATCTTTACATGCGATTCTGCCCTGTGTAAAGGCAACTACAGATTGCACACACTGTATCATGATGCTTAATGCCACTGCTACCCCAGTAAACTGATTTAGCCAATAAGAAGAGCCCATGCTGGAACACATACAGTGCATCCGGAAAGTATTCACAGCGCTTCACTTTTTCCACATTTTGTTAGGTTACAGCCTTATTCCAAATTGTATTAAATTAATCTCTTTCCTCAAAATTCTACACAAAATACCCCATTATGACCATGTGAAAAAAGTTTTCTTGAGAGTTTTGAAAATGTATTAAAATTAAAAAACAAAGAAATCATATTTACATAAGTATTCACAGCCTTTGCTTTTACTTTTGTAGAACCACCCTTGGCAGCAACTACAGCCTCAAGTCTTTTTGAATATGATGCCACAAGCTTGGCACACCTCTCCTTAGGCAGTTTTGCCCATTCTTCTTTGCAGTACCTCTGAAGCTCCATCAGGTTGGATGGGAGACGTCTGTGCACAGCCATTTTCAGATCTCTCCAGAGATGTTCAATCGGATTCAAGTCTGGGCTCTGGCTGGGCCACTCCAGGACATTAACAGAGTGGTCCTGAAGCCACTCCTTTGAGATCTTGGCTGTGTGCTTCGGATCGTTGTCCTGCTGAAAAATGAACCGTCGCCCCAGTCTGAGGTCAAGAGCGCTCTGGAGCAGGTTTTCATCCAGGATGTCTCTGTACATTGCTGCATTCATCTTTCCCTCTATCCTGACTAGTCTGCCAGTTCCTGCTGCTGAAAAACATCCCCATAGCATGATGCTGCCACCACCATGCTTGACTGTAGGGATGGTATTGGCCTCGTGATGAGCAGTGCCTGGTTTCCTCCAAACATGACGCCTGGCATTCACACCAAAGAGTTCAATCTTTGTCTCATCAGACCAGAGAATTTTGTTTCTCATGGTCTGAGAGTCCTTCAGGTGCCTTTTGGCAAATTCCAGACGGGCTGCCTTGTGCCTTTTACTAAGGAGTGGCTTTCGCCTGGCCACTCTGTCATACAGGCCTAATTGGTTGATTGCTGCAGAGATGGTTGTCCTTCTGCAAGGTTCTCTTCTCTCCATGGCGGAACGCTGGAGCTCTGACAGAGTGACCATCGGGTTTTTGGTCACCTCCCTGACCAAGGCCCTTCTCCCCCGATCGCTCAATTTAGATGGCCGGCCAGCTCTAGGAAGAGTCCTGGTGGTTTCAAACTTCTTCCATTTACGAATGATGGAGGCCACTGTGCTCATTGGGACCTTCAAAGCAGCAGAAATTTTTCTGTATCCTTCCCCAGATTTGTGCCTCGAGACAATTTTGTCTCTGAGGTCTACAGACAATTCCTTTGACTTCATGCTTGGTGTTTGCGCTCTGACATGCAGTCAACTGTGGGACCTTATATAGACAGGTGTGTGCCTTTCCAAATCATGTCCAATCAACTGGATTTACCACAGGGGGACTCCATTTAAGCTGTAGAAACATCTCAAGGATGATCAGTGGAAACAGGATGCACCTGAGCTCAATTTTGAGCTTCATGGCGAAGGCTGTGAATACTTACGTAAATGTGATTTCTTCTTGTGTTTTTTATTTTTAATAAATTGTTTAGAACTCTCAAGAAAACTTTTTTCACATGGTCATAATGGGGAAAGAGATTAATTTAATACAATTTGGAATAAGGCTGTAACCTAACAAAATGTGGAAAAAGTGAAGCGCTGTGAATACTTTCCGGATGCACTGTATTCTAAGGAGAACATATAGACTATTAAACTATCCTAACTGGAGTTTCAACACCGGGTAAGATTCCCGTCCCCCAGCTTCTCGTGAGGATTTTCCTGTTCCACCTTAAATACTGCAGGTTCTGAGTTCTGATCTGGCACTTTTACAACAAGAATTATCAGCTGATGCCGATATGATTATCACACATCCTTAAATAGCAGTCATGTTTCCGGAATCAGGATTTTGGACCGTTGGTATGAAAATGTCCCTAATTTCTCCTGCCCCATTCCAGACTTTAAAATGTGCACTCTTACTTGCTGTTGCCAAAGTTGACTGCTTGGTCACTTAGGATGTCAAACAGGATCGGACTGTCGCCCATACAGTACTTCCGCATGATCTCCAGACAGCTGTGCATGGCCTTCCGAGATGGCTTGTTGTCATGGAAAAGGTCCCCACCCAGCAGCACAAAATCCACCTGGCATCGAGGAAAAGACAGAGACATAGAGAAAACCTCAAACACTGTTGTTCCTCCCTCAAATATAAATCCTGCAATTCCAAAAGAGGACAGGAAAACGGGCAGATTCCAAAATCCTAAACCGTTATGGAACAGACTCAATAATATTTACACCCCCAACATTTACATACAACCACAACTGAGCTACAAAACCAAAATGGTAGAGTATGTGGAGAAACCAGCGTTCCAGGCTTGGAAGGGGATGCCGGCACTCTGAACCCGGGTACACGGTTGATGTTCATCTTTAAACCAGGCTGATGTTCTTCCTATTCACCAGCTTTCTAATCCAATGTTCCGTTCCACCTTAAATACTGCAACTTGTAACTGATGTCAGCATAGCTAACTAAATAAATCATCTGCGACAGGGTCGTACTGTAACCCAGCCAATCAGAGCAGAGCTCATCTTATTATTCATGAGCTCATCAAAAAGGGAAAACTCGGTTGATTTTAGGAACAGATCAGAGAGTGGAAATGGGCACAGCGGAGTGAAAACCCAAATCCCTAATAAAGAGACGTCTGAAACAAGCACGAATGAACGCTCTACTGCATGAAGTTTATATCCTATATTTATTGTCTATGTGTTTACTGGAATGACACCCAGGAAATTCCCAGCACCTGAGTGATTAAGCATATTCCGATGTTGACTATGTGCTGCAGTCCTCACCTCGTTTTCCTTTGCATATTTCATGATCTCATCAAAGGTCGTAAAAGTGTCGTTGCCCCTGATGGCATCTTTCTCCAGGTATCCTAGGTGGATGTCGGTGGCGATGAGAATTTTAAACGTGTCCTCGTCGTCCCTGCATCAGGACCAGACAGTCAGAGACGGAAAGCATGTCGGAACTCACTCACTGAATATGCATTACAGTTCAGCACCACTACATTCCAGCAGAGTTGGAGTTACTGTGATCAATACTCTGATCAATAACACCACAATCAGCTTTATCAAATGTCCTGAACTGTAGAGACACTTTCAACCTGAAGTCTCATTACAGAAACAGATTAGTCCTGTTCACCTGGACTTACTGCGAAACACTTAAAGGTTCCGATAAGAAACATTAATAACACTTATATATTCACACTGATCGTTCATTGTGATACAGATATCATGATATTACAGTGCTGCCATTACGTCCAGCTCTAGACAGAAACTACCCAGGTTTCTACAGTCACATGTTAAATTCAGCTAATGAATAATAGTTTGATTTATTTCCTGTTATTAATGTTTTTGTTATTAATGGTTTTATAATGGTTTTGTATTTTTGGGTATTGTAACTGAGGTCATTGAACATTCCACCCTGTATTTTTAGGGATCAAATGGGCTTATTTGATGCTGGTCGCCATTGTGAGTCCTTGGTGGGAGAATTGTGGGAAGTGTTGTAAGAACAATGCAGAAAGCGAGTTGAGGTGGTGATGCTAGTGCGGTACATCACGTGCCAGGCTGTACATTGTATACAAGACTGGAATGTGACCACAGCTTGCCCCGCCATCCGTTTCCCAGAAACCCAAACACCAATCTCCAGTGGAACAGGATAAAAGGAGATGCTGCTGTTAGCTAAAACATCAGTGTGTAGGTTAGCCAGCATTAGCATGCCCTGATAACCTCCAAGAGTTCTTCAGATTACTTTAAACACCAGGTCTTACATCAGCACCTCTTTCCTCAGAGCACACAGAATACAGAAGCACTCAGATGACCTGCCTGTATATGGATCTGACATAGCCTGCCTGTGTTTGGCATCTGGACTCTGAGTGCTGGACTGCACATCTGACCTGCTTCAGACACACCCCTACAACGTTTTAGCACCCCTTTGAAAAAAACCTCCTGGTGCTGCCCCAAATTTTAACTCCAGCACTGTACACAGGCATAGCTAGAATTCACACCCTGGACCAGCCCACTTACATGGTATTTCCAGTGGAGCTCATGTTCTGAGGACGGGCAGCGAGGTCGTCAGGAGTAGAACTGTAAACAGAAAAAGAGCCTAAGAAGAAGAATACAGACAACAAACAACAAACAACAGGGTTGTTTTACAGCACAGTTGGTCTTTCATACACCTGAGGCTGAAAGTTACAGAGCCTTACACTAATTCATACTACACAAGCAAATCTCATGTTCTGAACGCTGTGAGAGCGCACCCCTGCCGCTTATCACAGCCTCACCGCTCCTCGGTTTAGGAGCACACCAAGGTTACTCCTACTAATAAATAGCCCTGCGTTCAGCTCCGCCTCCTCATTATTCACCTCCATCTCTTTAATACTGTATCTGAGCAATTTCCACCAACTCTAACACAGGAAGGTAATTAGATGGGAGGTGGAAATGGTTGAGGGTGGATATGGTGGAGGGTGGGGGAGGTGTAGTTGGAGATGGTGGAGGGTGGGGGTGGTGTAGATAGAGACGGTGGAGTGTGGGGGTGAAGTAGATGGAGATGGTGGAGGGTGGGTGTGGTGTAGATGGAGATGGTGGAGCGTGGGGGTGGTGTAGATGGAGATGGTGGAGGGTGGGCGTGGTGTAGATGGAGATGGTGTGTCTGCAGGGTCTGCTGGAATAAAACCCTCACAGTGAAAAAGGTCCGTCTTACTGTGGAGGTCAGTGTGAGGCCAGTGTAGTGAGTACAGGTGTAGTGGACTCTGACGGTCTGATGGTCACTATACAACTATAGAAACAAACACTCAAACAGGAGTTACAGAACACTCAGGTCCAGCCTGCACATCACACATGGCTGAACACCAGACAGTAAAACATAGCACCATCCGGATCTCTCTCCATATGACCTCACACCTCTGACATCACCAAAGAGGTGGAGCAGCTCCAGGCTCAGGCTGGCAGAAGGGGCAGACCATTACGCTGTGTTTACACTGCAGGCCAGTCCATTTACAGTGATCAGATCAGATTTGTGTGTCCAGACATCGACCACCTATCTGGGTGGGTTTCTATGGTATCTACGTCAGCGTCATTAACTCTGCAGTAAATCCCCCAATGTCTGTCACCCTGGATCTGATATGTTAGTTGTTGTAAGTGCCACTTAAAAATGTGTCCAGATATGTACAAATCTGACTGGAATCTCATTCTGAACCACCTCCAAATGTGGTCTGGATCTGATCTGCAAGAATCTCATTCTGTGTTTTTCTGTCCAGACAATCAAAACTCAACCTAGACACAAACCTAAGCTGATCTTAGACCAGGTCAAAGTTTATATATATCATATGCATGCTTTAATACTCTAATCTTAAAAAGAGCGCTAAAACTAAAAGTCTAAAAGTAGAAACTGTGTCCCAGAGTCTATCAATCCTGCACACACATGAATACAAATCCCACTACTCCTTGCTGTTTCAGGAGTTCCAGTAAACATTCTTCGCTAAGGCGTGTTTACCTGTCAGCTCTGGAGCAAAACCACAATACAGTTAAACCTGGAGCGTATATGAAACATACGGACTGTATAATCACTCAGCTGCATCATAACAGCTTCATAAACATCCGGTAAACAAAACAACAGTACTGTTTATGGTTGACTGTCCTGCACTCACAGTCTGAACTCACGGTGAACTCTCACATACATCAAACAAAGCTCACCGCTATTCACACTGTATCCCAGCAAAAACCAGATCAACCAGGAAAACTTCAGAAAAGAGTAAGTCCGAGTAAGTACCTCACTCACCTCAGAACACACACGCGTGAAATTTCCCTCCCCCGGAATTGGTCGCCACGTGGTGCATCACGGAATGTGTAGTTTTTCTGTACGCCGAACTGATTCTAAGAGGCGGTGAAGAAACTACACTTCCCAGGAGGCTGCGTAGACCGGAAGCGAGTTCTGTAGGTCGGTGCTGGTGGATCAGTGAAGCAGTGAGGAGGTTCAGCGCAGCAGTGAGGAGCAAAGAGGAGCGGTAAAGAGGAGGTCAGTGTTTATCTGTAAGTCTTATCTTCTAAGTTCAATCTGACCTTTATACGCGTTCTGTACTGCATAAGAAGGAAATCTGAAGGTCTTACTGGAGTAATGACGCTGATCTGACTGTCTGTATGTCCTGCAAATACATAACCAACACTACACACAGAAACGTATAGCACACCTCTAAATAACCAACACTACACACAGAACCGTATAGCACACCTCGAAATAACCAACACTACACACAGAACCGTATAGCACACCTCTAAATAACAACACTGCACACACAACCGTACAGCACACCTCTAAATAACAACACTGCACACAGAACCGTACAGCACACCTCTAAATAACCAACACTACACACAGAACCGTATAGCACACCTCTAAATAACCTACACTACACACAGAACCGTACAGCACACCTCTAAATAACCTACACTACACACAGAACCGTATAGCACACCTCTAAATAACCAACACTACACACAGAACCGTATAGCACACCTCTAAATAACCAACACTACACACAGAACCGTATAGCACACCTCTAAATAACCTACACTAGAACGATTATAAGCACAACCTCTAAACTAACCACACTACACAGAACCGTATAGCACACCTCTAAATAACAACACTGCACACACAACCGTACAGCACACCTCTAAATAACCAGCACTACACACAGAACCGTATAGCACACCTCTAAATAACCAGCACTACACACAGAACCGTATAGCACACCTCTAAATAACAACACTGCACACACAACCGTACAGCACACCTCTAAATAACCAGCACTACACACAGAACCGTATAGCACACCTCTAAATAACCAGCACTACACACAGAACCGTATAGCACACCTCTAAATAACCAACACTACACACACAGAACCGTATAGCACACCTCTAAATAACCTACACTACACACACAGAACCGTATAGCACACCTCTAAATAACCAGCACTACACACAGAACCGTATAGCACACCTCTAAATAACCAACACTACACACAGAACCGTATAGCACACCTCTAAATAACCAGCACTACACACAGAACCGTATAGCACACCTCTAAATAACCAACACTACACACAGAACCGTATAGCACACCTCTAAATAACCAGCACTACACACAGAACCGTATAATACACCTCTAAATAACCAACACTACACACAGTACCGTATAGCACACCTCTAAATAACCTACACTACACACAGAACCGTATAGCACACCTCTAAATAACCTACACTACACACAGAACCGTATAGCACACCTCTAAATAACCTACACTACACACAGAACCGTATAGCACACCTCTAAATAACCTACACTACACACAGAACCGTATAGCACACCTCTAAATAACCAACACTACACACAGAACCGTATAGCACACCTCTAAATAACCAACACTACACACAGAACCGTATAGCACACCTCTAAATAACCAACACTACACACAGAACCGTATAGCACACCTCTAAATAACCAGCACTACACACAGAACCATATAGCACACCTCTAAATAACAACACTGCACACACATTGCACACACTAAGAACCAGTATAGCACACCTCTAAGCACACTAATCACAACACTACACACACAAAACGTATAGCACACCTCTAAATAACCAACACTACAACAGAACCGTATAGCACACCTCCTCTAAACACACAGAACCGTATAGCACACCTCTAAATAACCAGCACTACACACAGAACCGTATAATACACCTCTAAATAACAACACTGCACACACAACCGTATAGCACACCTCTAAATAACCAACACTACACACAGAACCGTATAGCACACCTCTAAATAACCAACACTACACACAGAACCGTATAGCACACCTCTAAATAACCAGCACTACACACAGAACCGTATAATACACCTCTAAATAACCAACACTACACAGAACCACAGAACACCTATTACCGTATAGCAGCACTACACACTCTATAATACACCAACACTGCACACACAACCGTATAGCACACCTCTAAATAACAACACTGCACACACAACCGTATAGCACACCTCTAAATAATCAACACTACACACAGAACCGTATAGCACACCTCAATAACCTACACTACACACATAGAACCAAATAGCACACCTCTAAATAACCTACACTACAGACACAGAACCATATAGCACACCTCTAAATAACCAACACTACACACAGAACTGTATAATACACCTCTAAATAACAACACTGCACACACAGAACCGTATAACACACCTCTAAAAAAAATCTTCACTACACACAGAACCACTACACACAGAACCCACTACACAAGAACCGTATAGCACACCGCTATAGAAACACATCTAAGTAACCAACTCTACACATACAGAACCATATAGCATTCCTTCAAATCACCAACTCTACATACAGAACCATATAACACATCTATAAATAACCAACACTACACACACAGAACCGTATAGCACACCTATAAATAACCAACTCTACACACACAGAACCGTATAACACACCTATAAATAACCAACTCTACACACACAGAACCGTATAATACACCTATAAATAACCAACCCTACACACACAGAACCATATGACACATCTATAAATAACCAACCCTACACACACAGAACCGTATAACACATCTATAAATAACCAACACTACACACACAGAACCGTATAACACACCTATAAATAACCAACACTACACACACAACCGTATAACACACCTATAAATAACCAACCCTACACACACAGAACCGTATAACACACCTATAAATAACCAACCCTACACACACAGAACCGTATAACACACCTATAAATAACCAACACTACACACACAGAACCGTATAACACATCTATAAATAACCAACCCTACACACACAGAACCGTATAACACATCTATAAATAACCAACACTACACACACAGAACCGTATAACACACCTATAAATAACCAACCCTACACACACAGAACCGTATAACACACCTATAAATAACCAACCCTACACACACAGAACCGTATAACACATCTATAAATAACCAACACTACACACACAGAACCGTATAACACACCTATAAATAACCAACCCTACACACACAGAACCGTATAACACACCTATAAATAACCAACACTACACACACAGAACCGTATAACACATCTATAAATAACCAACACTACACACACAGAACCGTATAACACACCTATAAATAACCAACACTACACACACAGAACCGTATAATACACCTATAAATAACAAACCCTACACACACAGAACCGTATAACACATCTCTAAATAACAAACACTACACACACAGAACCGTATAACACATCTATAAATAACCAACACTACACACACAGAACCGTATAATACACCTATAAATAACCAACACTACACACACAGAACCGTATAACACACCTATAAATAACCAACACTACACACACAGAACCGTATAACACACCTATAAATAACCAACCCTACACACACAGAACCGTATAACACATCTATAAATAACCAACACTACACACACAGAACCGTATAACACACCTATAAATAACCAACACTACACACACAGAACCGTATAATACACCTATAAATAACCAACCCTACACACACAGAACCGTATAATACACCTATAAATAACCAACACTACACACACAGAACCATATAACACATCTCTAAATAACCAACCCTACACACACAGAACCGTATAACACACCTATAAATAACCAACACTACACACAGAACCGTATAATACACCTATAAATAACCAACCCTACACACACAGAACCATATAACACATCTCTAAATAACAAACACTATACACACAGAACCGTATAATACACCTATAAATAACCAACACTACACACACAGAACCGTATAACACATCTCTAAATAACAAACACTACACACACAGAACCGTATAACACAACACAAAAACACAAACCACACAAACACATCTATAAATAACCAACACTACACACACAGAACCGTATAACACACCTATAAATAACCAACACTACACACACAGAACCGTATAACACATCTATAAATAACCAACACTACACACACAGAACCGTATAACACACCTATAAATAACAAACACTACACACAGAACTGTATAACACATCTATAAATAACCAACACTACACACACAGAACCGTATAATACACCTATAAATAACAAACACTAACCGTATAAACACACACTCTAAATAACAAACACTACACACACAGAACCGTATAATACACATCTATAAAATAACAAACACTACACACACAGAACCGTATAATACACCTATAAATAACCAACCTCTCACACACAGAACCGTATAATACACCTATAAATAACCAACACTACACACACAGAACCGTATAACACATCTATAAATACACAACACTACACACACAGAACCGTATAATACACCTATAAATAACCAACCCTACACACACAGAACCGTATAACACACCTATAAATAACCAACACTACACACACAGAACCGTATAACACATCTCTAAATAACCAACACTACACACACAGAACCGTATAACACACCTATAAATAACCAACACTACACACACAGAACCGTATAACACACCTATAAATAACCAACCCTACACACACAGAACCGTATAACACATCTCTAAATAACAAACACTACACACACAGAACCGTATAATACACCTATAAATAACAAACACTACACACACAGAACCGTATAATACACCTATAAATAACCAACACTACACACACAGAACCGTATAATACACACCCTACCTACATAAATAACCGTATAACACATCTATAAATAACCAACCCTACACACACAGAACCGTATAACACATCTCTAAATAACCAACACTACACACACAGAACCGTATAATACACCTATAAATAACCAACACTACACACACAGAACCGTATAACACACCTATAAATAACCAACACTACACACACAGAACCGTATAACACACCTATAAATAACCAACACTACACACACAGAACCGTATGACACATCTATAAATAACCAACCCTACACACACAGAACCGTATAACACACCTATAAATAACCAACACTACACACACAGAACCGTATAACACATCTCTAAATAACCAACACTACACACAGAACCGTATAGCACACCTCTAAATAACCAACACTACACACAAAACCGTGTAATACACCTATAAATAACCAACACTACACACACACATACACAGATCCGTTTATCACAACTGGAAAGTGGAAGTGAAATGTGGAGTGTTCAATCAAAGTTTACTCCCTGAATAGCACACAGCCTTTAATACCTGATCCCATTAATACAGGGCTCCGTTCATGTGTACGATCAGACATTTGTATATCCACTTTATGATGAAGTTTTATGATGAACAGACTGAAAGAAATGATTCTGTGTAATAGTCTGGTCTGTTGGACCCCTCCTTGGAATGGCTGTGTAATAGTCTGGTCTGTTGACCTTCATGTTTTTATTCCTCCTTTAGAGGTAGGGTTTTGGAGATATGGAGTTTTGCTCCCAAAGCAGTGACTCCAGCTCAAACATTTCAGCTACAGAACTGACCAGTTTGTGTTCTCCCGTAGACAGAAGCTCAGATGGAGATGGAGTTTCCAGAAGGCTTCAACCAGCTGGACCTGCTGGAGTCACATGGTCACATGATTCCTTTGGGCACGGAGAGCGCCTGGGAGGAGGAGGGAGGCGAGGATGAGGAGGAAGATGATGAATGCCACCACAGCGAGGAGTGGTACGAGCAGCAGGAGCTGAAACTTAAGGATAGTCCAGTGGAGCTGCTGCTGTGGGCTGCGGAGAAGAACAGAGTAAATGATCTTATCTTCTCGCACACACTGCTGAGACACCACCACAGTGTGCAGATTCGCTCTGCCTTCGTCTGATGGAGCTTTATTATTAGCTCTGCTCAGGCTGGGCCTTAGTGAGAATTCCAGATCAGGTCCTTATCTGCTGTCATGTGGTCATTCATCTCTGACAGTTCAGTGTCCTGGGCTTTGTGTCCAGTGTCCATCTGCTTGCCCCGTCAGTTTTAGCGAGTCAGGGTCTGAATGAGCATGAGGAGGATGAGACACAGCAGTGCTGCTTAAGCACTGTCCACTCTATTAGACACTCCTACCTTACTGGTCTCGTCAGAGACAGCAGCTCATCTGTTGCTGCACAGTGCAGTGTTGGCCGTCCTCTAGTCTTTCATCAGTGGTCACAGGACGCCGCCCACAGGTTTCTGAGACTGAGGTGTCCAGCAGCACTGCTATGTCTGATCCATTCACACCAGCACAACACACGCTAACACACTACCACAACATCAGTCTCACTGAAGTATTGAGAATGAGCCATGTATATACAGTGAGGAAAATAAGTATTTGAACACCCTGCAACTTTGCAAGTTCTCCCGCTTAGAAATCATGGAGGGGTGCATGTCTTTTCATCTTAGGTGCATGTCCACTGTCCACTGAGAGACATATTCTAAAAAAAAAAAAATCTGGAAATCACTATGTATGATTTTTTAATAATTTGTGTGTTACTGCTGGAAATGAGTATTTGAACACCTGTGAAAATCAGTGTTAATATTTGGTACAGTAGCCTTTGTTTGCAATTACAGAGGTCCCGTAGTTTTTCACCAGGTCTGCACACACTGCAGCAGGGATTTTGGCTCATTAATCCACACAGATCTTCTCCAGATCGGCCAGGCTTCTGGGCTGTCGCTGAGAAACACGGAGTTTGAGCTCCCTCCAAAGATTTTCTATAGGGTTTAGGTCTGGAGACTGGCTATGCCACTCCTTAATACAGTGCAGTCGTCCTGTCCCATGTGCAGAAAAACACCCCCAAAGCATGATGCTCCGCCCCCATGCTTCACAGTAGGGTTGGTGTTTTTGGGATGGTACTTATCATTCTTCGTCCTCCAAACACGGCGAGTGGAATTAAGACCATCTGACCACAGAACTTTCTCACATGACTCCTCTGGATCATCCAAATGGTCATGTGCAAACCTAAGACGGGCCTGGACGTGTGCTGATTTAAGCAGGGGGACCTTCTGTGCCATGCGTGACTTTAAACTATGACGTCTTAGTGTATTACCCACAGTAACCTTGGAAACAGTGGTGCCAGCTCTCTTCAGGTCATTGACCAGCTCCTCCCGTGTAGTTCTGGGCTGACTCCTCACCTTTCTTAGTATCATTGATACACCACGAGGTGAGATCTTGCGTGGAGCCCCAGTCCAAGGGAGATTGACAGTCATGTTGAGCTTCTTCCATTTTCTAATAATTGCTCCAACAGTTGATCTTTTTTTCACCAAGCTGCTTGGCAATTGCCCCGTAGCCCTTTCCAGCCTTGTGGAGGTCAACAATTTTGTCTCTGGTGTCTTTGGACAGCTCTTTGGTCTTAGCCATGTTAGTAGATTGAGTCTTACTGATTGTGTGGGGTGGACAGGTGTCTTTATGCAGCTAACGACCTCAAACAGGTGCTTCTAATTTAGAATAATAAGTGGAGTGGAGGTGGAGTTTTTAGAGGCGGAGTAACAGGTCTTTGAGGGCCAGATTTTTTGCTGATTGGCAGGTGCTCAAATATTTATTTGAGGCAGTAACACACAAATAAATTATTTAAAAAATCATACATTGTGATTTCCAGGGTTTTTTTTTTTTAGATTATGTCTCTCACAGTGGACATGCACCTAAGATGAAAATTTTAGACCCCTCTATGATTTCTAAGTGGGAGAACTTGCAAAGTCGCAGGGTGTTCAAATACTTTTCCTCACTGTATATATGTATATGTATGTGTACATATACTGTTGAGTGTATAGAGGGAAGCTGCTACTCCTCTGCTGTGTGTGTGTGACCTTTACCACTTCAATAGATGAAAATCTCTTGGTGCTGCTGAGGCTGGGCCTCTGTTTGTGCTGGAATTAGACGATACAATAAGCAGCTGCTCCTTTCTCACACACAGAGGAACAATGAGAGTGTAGGGGGGTTGTGTGTGTGTGGGGGGGGGGGTCCTACTGCTGCTGTGATGATGTGA
The DNA here is from genome assembly GCA_024036415.1 of Prochilodus magdalenae. NCBI lineage: Eukaryota > Metazoa > Chordata > Actinopteri > Characiformes > Prochilodontidae > Prochilodus > Prochilodus magdalenae. The sequence goes on from JAMWET010004275.1 coordinate 809,841, forward strand.
TGTCAAATTATTATTATTTTTAAAACCACTACGAATGATCAGAATCCTGGGATTATAAGTTCCACTGGGATCTGATCTGGGTCAGAGGATCAGTAGGCATTAGGGTCAGAATGGTGGTGGGCAGTGTGACATTCCTCACTGGTCTGCCTCAGGGTGGCGCTGTAGCAGACTGGTTCACCGAGGTGGTCCTTCATAGCCCAGTACGTGTAGCTCTGTCCAGGATTTCTACAGTTCAGAGAGTTCAGAGTGGGTAGTCACTTTGTGGAAGATCAACCAAACCAGGACAGAGCATCTCCAGAGGAGGCGTTGAGTGAACAGTTTGTTGATGCATCAGCGCTGTTATGGCAAGTGAGTTGGCAGCTAAACGATAAGCGGGGTATTTCAGACAACTGCAGTGGAAGATCTGTGTCATGTGACACAGTGGTGCCAATAAAGCTTCCTGAATTGACCTATAGGTCTTACACCTCACCCTCCTCCCCATCTCTGAGAACCGTACCCAGGTCAGAGAGTCCAGCTCCATATGGAGAAGAGCGTGCTAAGTAAACATATAACTCTATTCTTACCATCAACTTTATTATATACGCCTACAGCCAGATCCTGCTTGGTCTTGGAGAACCTCACTGTACGCTCATAGCTACAGAGGTGGTAGAATGTGAGGGGGTGTGTGCAGTCGGAAAGGGCACTAAGTGTATATAGATACTAATACTCTCCAGAAAAGGCTCTAGGGTTGTATTCTATACTGACTGATAAGATCAGAAGGGGAGAGATGGCAGTGGACCTCCTGTGACCACTGCCATGAGGCGGTATTGAGCAGCGTAGCATGGGTTTGTGTTCATCAGTTTCAGGAGTTACCCTCCCCTACTGAGCGGTCCACTTCAGCATTCCAGAATTCAATACATTCATATTTCCACCATCAGACTGATGCATGTAGCACATTTACACTCCCCAGATACTGATACTAATATTAATACCTAATACTGGTATTTCTCTGTGCGTTCCTCAGTTGGCCACAGTGAGGCGCCTCCTCGAATTGGACCCCTCCTTGGTGAACTGCCGAGATGATGATGGTTACACTCCTCTTCACCGTGCGGCGTATGGAGGTCATTTGTCTGTTGTTTCGGCTCTCCTGGATGGGGGGGCGGATCTTCACGCAAGGACTGTGGATGGTTGGACGCCGCTCCACAGCGCCTCCCGCTGGGGAAATGTTGCCGTGGCATCCTGTTTACTGCATAGGGGTGCATCTGTCAATACCATGACGACAGGTCGACTCACACCCCTGCAGCTCGCGGCGGGAAATCCTGCTGCAGCTCTGACATTGGAACTGCTGCTGTCACAGCGCACTCTCCAGGCCGGACTGAGGAACAGTGCAGGCGAAACGGCTTACGAGATTGCACTCCGAACAAGTGCGCATTACAGTTTGTTCGAAATGACGGAGCCGTGTAACAACTTTCACTGACAGACTTACGGGATATGACAGGAATAACAAGCATTTGATTCACACAGTAGGGTAATCGGATCATTCTGATTAATCAGTTATCCTGAACTTAAACGGGCCCAATACTGAATCCTGTGGAACTCCCATTTATTTATTAATTAAATAAATAATAAAAGCACGCTTCTGCTTTTTCCTTGCGTAATGTTACGTCTGATCTGATGTGAAGGTGATAATTAAGCGATATACACACATATTTAGCCTAAAAGTAAGTTTCTCTGTGTGAAGCCTCTTTGTTTTAGGCTAATGTGGCTGATACTGCAGCAGCTAATACCATTCACACTGCACACGGTCTGCAGGACATGGACATGTCAGGGCTCTAGACTAACTTGAGGCACTGGTTGCACTGGTGCGCCTAACGTTTTTTTCTTAGGTGCACCCAAATTTTCAAACGCATCACATTCAGTACCGCAGTTTTACAAGTTCACTTTTTCTTTTCTCTTTTTTAATCGCTGTCCATATAGGCCATATTGACTTGTAAATGATTAACTAACAATGTGGTCAACATAAAGTTCTTTATTTGAAGCATAAAGAAAGGTAGCAGTGCATTTGTCGCGGCATGTAATGTGTTTTATAGATGCGTTGTGCTTTTTCAGCGTTTCAATTCGAAATGTATTAGAACCAGTCAAAAACGCACTACTGCCGGCAATGCTCTCAGAGTCGATCGTTTGTGGCTCATTATCTGATGCCGTCTGCGGACCAGGGCTTGACATAACCAGCGATCTGACACGGAGCCCTCAACCTCCCAGGTTATCATTTTCGAAAGGATCACGCCTTAACTTAACATTCTTAACGAAAATGTTGTAAATAATTCTTTTCACCGCCTCTCGCCATCCGCGGTGACACCCGCTCTCTTTACCTGACGGGCCTAGGCTACTCACCGCTCTGTGTGACTGCAGCACACGCATTTTCAAACGTACACATATACAGGAATATCAGGACCACGGCCAATCAGCCCCGCCCTTCACTATCTTTGATTGGTTTAGACCACAAAATGGGCCTGTGTGTCTGTTTTTAACCACAGGGAGACTTTCAGAGTCGCGAAGACTTTTTCTTTTTTGCCCCATCGAACGGCTGGTCGCACTGGTGCGACCTCAGATTTTTTTTAGTCGCACCATTGAGAAATTAGGTCGCACTCTAGAGCCCTGCATGTACAGCTGATCAGAATAGTTCCGTCTTAGTAAACCGAATGAATCAGTCTTCATTTATCCCTGGAGTTAACCCTGGAACAGTGAGTGTTTTCAGGTCCTGCTCCTGGAGAATGTTTGCCCTGTACAGTCTCTGGTACAACACACCCACTTCTCTTTATCAGCTATTCACAAAGCCTCCGTGACCTGCGACCCGGATCAGGTGTGTTACAGCAGGGAAACAATAAACGGTCATTGTCCTGCTGCTCCAGCAGAACCTGGATCTAGAAACCGTGCAGTGGGTAAATATTAAACCCTGGGCTCCACCTCTGTTTCACCAGACCTCACGTCACCCTGTTCTGAGAGTCTGCAGAGCTCAAAGCAGGGCTCACCAAGCATCAGGACGGTCTGCTGAATAAGGTCTTATGTAATGATGGGCTGCAGACGGAGAGTGACTGAAGACCTCCTTCTGGTCGTTTCTGCTGTTCGGTCTATAGGAGTCACCATTAAGGCCTCACTGTGTAATTACTGGATGTAATTACAGGAGAGTGAAAGCAGACTTTTGGTGGGGTCCAAAGCGTTCATCCAGACATCGTTGCTAATGGTCGGCACCTTTAATGTAGTTTTACCACATCCCCAAATCCTACTTGGTGCTCTGTAACATGCCTGGACCCACAAGCAGCCTTACAGCACATATCCAGCTTCTCCCCCTTCAGCACCGCCCCACCCCAAACCTCCCGCCACCCCATCCCATGGCCTTTAACCATGTTTTCAAAGGCGCACGGATCCACTTATAACCTGGTTCCGTTAAGCCTTTAATCAACCTTTTATCATTCCTGGATATTTCGCCCCACTTTATTTGATAATCGGATGTGACATTTTAACATTTTCACCTTTGTTTAAAACACACTTAACCTTCAGCTGATTAGCACTCACGTTAGCGAGCTAGCAAGCATGCTACACAAACTACAGAACCCTCTGATTAGCATCTTTCTGTAAAACCTTTTCACTGTGTTCAGGTCTGACACTCATACTTGGAATCTTCTAGACTGAAAAATCACAGATTGTACTGTTCAGTCATGTTTTCGGTTATGGTTCGGAATGGTTCCTGGTATGTGCTAATGTATCCTCTGGATAACACTGATCCGTGTTCAGCTCTGTCAGGCTGGGAGGAGAAGAGTGAGCCGAGGAGCTACTTGAAGGTGTATAAAGTGTATGCAGGTGCGTGAATGTGTGTGACCTGGTGAAGCCTGTTTACACAATGAGAGAGCTAATACTGCGTTATGAAGTAAGATGAGTTTACTCAGTACTCCTGACTGTAAGCTTACCACTGTACAGGAGAATAAATCAGTATTACATTACATAGAGGTTCAATCAGGGAAGAGAGGAGCAGAGCCGATGGCAGAAGGAGGACGCAATGTCCAGTCTTGGTCAAAGCTGTATAAACTGGGAGATTAGCAGTGAGATATATGCAGTGGTGGACAGTAACTGTGTAAATGTAAATAGTTACTGTATTTAAGTAGTTTCTTGTGTATCTGTACTTTATAAGTGTTTCCATTTTGGACGAATTTGTACTTTTAAAGTCTAGTATCTCACTTTTTACTTCACTACATTCCGTGAAACTTGTGTGCATAAAAACATAACATGTCAAAAAGAAACCAGCTTAATAATGGATTTTTGGTATCCATGGAAATGTATACATCAGAGCATTCCACAGACCCCTTCTGTCTTTGAATGTTCTGTATTTTGTGTATTTATTTAACATATCTCTTTTATATATCTTTAATTAAAATGTATAGTTAGTATGTATATAATGTTGCCTTGCTTCAAATGTCCATTTCAGGCTTGGACTTTATCAAGGAGCACCTGGAAGAAGCCAGGCAAAGCAGGATTGGGTTAGTGAACAGATGAAACATATTGTATCTGAGTACATATTATTTCTGTTTCAGAGTAAATAGACCACAATATAGAAATATGTACACATGCAATTATAATAAATAATAATAAATGTGTTTTAGCTGGTTAATGTTTATGAAAGAGACATACCAATGCAATATAGTAATCATTTGTGAACGTGTTTAAAACAAGTTTTTATTGAACCTTTACTTGCAAATAAATCTTAAACCAAACGTTACTTGTTTACAAAAAAGACTTTCTAGCTAATGGAACCTGTTTTCCTTCAGTGTCTGTGCTAATGATCTTTTGATTAGGCATCAGTGTCAGACTAATTAATGAGCTTCTGTTAAAGACTGGTGGACTGAGACACTAGAATCTCTTCACCTACACTAAGCTGATTAAAAGTCTTGATCCAGAAATGATAATAGGACGTTAGATCCATAATAAATCATACTTCTGTTACTCTCCATACTTAAGTACGTTTGAAAGCAAATACTTTAGTACTGTTACTCCAGTGGGGAGGACTTTTACTGGAGTAATATTTTATCTTGGTATCTCTGCTCAAGTACATGGTTTGTGTACATTGTCCACCACTGGATATATGATATCTATGTCTGTACAGTTACAGATATTACGGTGCAGCCACATAAATGTTTTCTGGAGACCACTGTTTGTTGGCCACTGCTAGTCCCCCCTTGGACCACCGAGTCCTGTCCTGTACTGTCCTGGTTACTGACAAGATTATTGCCAAGATTACTGCCCACATTATTGCTTTGGTTACTGCCAAGATTTCTGGCCAGGTTAGTGCCCTGGTTACTGCCCATATTACTGCCAAGATTACCACCAGATTAATACCCTGGTTACTGCCCAGATTACTGCCCTGGTTACTGCCTTTGTTACTGTCCAGATTATTGCCCACATTACTGCCGTGGTGCTTGCCCAGATTACTGCCTTTGTTACTGTCCAGATTACTGCCCCACATATTGTCCATTCAACTGCCCAGATTACTTCCCTGGTAAGTGCCCAGGTTACTGTCTAGATTGCTGCCCTGGTTCTGAAGCACACCCCCACACAACGCTGCTAATGGTCTGCACTTTTTATGTAGTCGTGTGTTTCCACCACAAATCCCCAAATCCTACCTAGTGCTCTGTAACATGCCTGAACCCACAAGCTGCCTTACAGCACTTGTCCAGCTTCCCCCCCACCCCAGCGCCCTTGTGCTGTCAGGAGACCAAGTTCTCAGCGATTAACTGATATTGGTCTGAATGCGTCTAGTCGGATCATCTGAGGAAGTGTTTTTGAAAGTTGGCCAGGAAACTTGAGGATCAGCATTCCCATGTAATCTAATGCTTTTACTGAACGTACAAAGTCTTCCTGCTCAGGTGAGCAGGGTTAATGTCTCTCTGACTGACCTTTACACTGAGCTGTAAACATTAAAGATGAATAATAAACATCAAACACATAAAAGGGAGAAACTAGAGAGCTGTCATCTGAGCTGCTGTCTGTCTTATCCAACATCATTAACACCTCCTAACACACAGAGTGTTCTGGTCTCTCACCTACAAACAAGCAAAGACCCTCAAACATGGGGCCGGTCAGAAAGGCAGGACCTTCGGTGGAAGAGGAATTTAGAGGATCTTCTGCTGTTTGAGGTGAGAATGTGTCCACTGCAGCTCTCAGCTCCTCCGTCTAGCACTGAGGGTCTATTGTCTGAAAGTGGAAAAACACTGACACTGTGTGTGTGTGTGTGTGTGTGTGTGTGTGTGTGTGTGTGTGTGTGTGAGAGAGAGAGAGAGAGAGTGAGAGAGAAGCTGTGTGTGTGCTGTCATGTAGGTGGGGTGTGTTGAGTTGTAAAGGTGTTTACTGGTGGACAACAGCAAAGCAAAGAATGAAGGAACCTGCACAACAAACAGATATCAGTCCTGAAACTCACACAGAGACACATACATACATACATATAGACACACACACACACACATACATACATACATATAGAGACACACACACACGTACATACATACAGAGACAAACACACAGAGATACACATACATACATACATACACACACATACATACAGAGACAAACACACAGAGACACACATACATACATACATACAGAGACATACATACATACAGAGACATACATACATACAGAGACATACACACAGAGACACACATACATATAGAGACACACACACACATACATACATACATACATACATACAGAGACAAACACACAGAGACACACACACACATATATACATACAGAGACACACACACACACATATACATACAGAGACACACAAAGAAACACACACACATACATACATACATACATACAGAGACATACACACAGAGACACACATACATATAGAGACACACACACATACATACATACATACAGAGACAAACACACAGAGACACACACACACACACACATATATACATACAGAGACACACACACACACATATATACATACAGAGACACACAAAGAAACACACACACATACATACAGAGACACACAGAAACACACACACATACATACATACATACATACAGAGACACACACACAGACACTTTACAACACAGTGATTTTGTACTGAACCGTCAGACACAAACACCGCTCAGAAGAAACCAGAGTTTTAAAGTTATTAAAAGCTGAATTCATGTAGCATTTTAGCGTACTTTCATGAATTATGTTAGTGACAGTGTCAGCAGGGGTCAGCAGGGGTCAGCACCAACAGCGTCGTTAGTATTAAGGGGTCAGTCAGTGTGTGGCCCCCTGTTCATGAAGCTGCAGTGAGACATTCCCGTCTGTATTAAAGCGTGGTAGTGAGAAGCCGCGTCTGACCGCACTGTAGAAAAAATCTGAACCTGTATCTCTACATTTAACTGAGTGTGTTACATCTACATGTAGTCACACCTGTAACATACCAACAGACCAGCACACAGACTGTTAGGAGGTATTAACTGAGAGACAAACACAGTAAACTACAGTCAACTACGGTCAACTCTCAAAGAGCTGGAGAGGAAAGAGAGAGGGGTGGATACTGGTGGATATTCTATACAAACACATCGGACACAGTAGTAACTCCTCTGTACATTCAACTGAATAGTAATTAGATTTCTCATTAGGAGTTATTTGTGCCATACTGTGTTGAACACTCACTCAGTGTTCAGTGTATGAAAGCTAAGCGTGTTCTAACTGACACTGCACTGATATTAGAGATTAGCATAATGCTAATTGGCATCTGTATGCATTCCTTTTAGAGTGGACTTGTCCTTTAATGAAGCAGCTGGAGGGACAAACCAGTTCCCTTCACACTCACACTCACACTCTGGTTATTACAGTGTGCTTTTATTCGAGCGTGGCCCAGCGCTGGGTGGTAAAGCTGGGCTTACTGAGAGTGATTCGGAGCCTCCCTCTCTCTCCCACTGCAGCAGCCGAGTAGAGAGTAAACAAAGGAGCCTTCAGGCTGCAACTCCGCCGCGTCTGCCACGTTGAGGGGCAGTGTAGAGTAAACACCGCGGATGGTGGAGGGGGGGTTACTGAGCACAGTGCTACAGGAGGTGGACTCTGAGGCTCTGAGTATTAAGAGAACTGGTTCTACAGGTGCTTAAAACTTCGAGGAGTGACAGCGAGAGGAAGCCAGCGCTGGAGTGCGGAGCATGCTGGAGTGACAGAGTTCAGGGTGAGAAGTGGAGGAGGACCACAGCATTTACTAAAAGAGGAAAACTGCTGGGAGGAGGCTGTGCGGGACATTCATGGACAATATTGGGTGGGAAGTGCTGTCTAAAGTGGCAGTAGGAGCAGACTGAGCACTGGAAGGAGGTTTGGAGGAGTGACAGAAAGAGGACGGAGTACAAACGGGCAAGAAAAAGGAAGAAGACCGAAAAGAAAAGAAAAGGAAGGAGACTGTGAAGAGTTGAGTTTCAGTTCAATAGGGCACCTGGAGGTGGAGGAGTGTAAGGAAGACACGGAGAGGACTATAAGGAGCATTTGGACATAGGACTGGCGTTATAGGGTGTTAACGAGGCAGTACGTGAGGAAGACTGTGAGGAACGGGGTATTTAAGGGGGCAATAGGAGGAGGAAGGCTAAAGAAAACTGTTCGGGGTTTAGAGAGAGGAAAATGGGGAGAACTGATATGGCAAATTAAGGAAATAAACTAAGACTGTGTAGGGACCTGATGGGCCAATGAAAAGGAGAATAACGTCAGGAAAGAAAGTGTGGGGAGCTAGTTTGCAGTAGAGGAGGGTAAACTGTGAGCAGTGTACTGTGTGTGGTTATTAGCAGGGAGACAGGCAAACCTGTGATGAGTTTGGACTACAAGGACACAAATGAAGCTGTAAAGGTGCAGTAAAACCGGGAAGACGGGAATGCGACCTTGTGATGACATTTAAAGGAGGAACACTGGCAGGACATTTCTTGAATTCATGGCCCCTTTCTACACGTACTTGAGCAAAAAAGTGCGGCTGAAGCATCTGCGCCTCCTTGTGCTGCTCGTAACTGTGCTCGCGCTGCTTATTTTCACCATGCCACGTGCTCTTGTGCCAGTCGTGCACCCGGACAACGAAGACTCCGACACGGTGGACACTGATACACGTGGGACACTGCTCCTTCTGTGGTGGGCACCATTCGGTAATGAGCATGCACTCCCGGACTGCTCAGAAAGCTATGGAGTGCACGGGTGCACACTGACGCTGGACAGGGGTGAATACATGCATGCTGACGCAGTGATTCTGCACCACCGTGAGCTAATCCACCAGCCCAAGGCCCTTCCGCAGCCTCCACGCCCTGAGGGCCAGAAATGGATATGGATGAACTTCGAGTCTCCTACACACTCACCCTGGCTGGACGGTCTGGACAGCCTTTTCAACCTGACCATGTCCTACCGCTTCGGCTCTGACATCTTCTTGCCCTATGGGTACCTCGAGCGTCATCATCACGGCACTGACTCTCCCATGCAACAGCATCATGGTCAGTCAGGTCGCAGGCGTCGAGCTCTGGCTGCCTGGGTGATTAGCAACTGGAGTGAGGAGCAAGAGAGGGTTCAGTTTTACTGGAAGCTTCGCCGATATATCAGGGTGGACATCTACGGCCGCCAGGCGCTGCGTCTGGTCAATGACAGCGTGCCGCAGACCATCTCCAACTACAAGTTCTACCTGGCCTTCGAAAACTCTCTCCACACGGACTATATTACTGAGAAACTGTGGTATAATGCCCTGCAGTGTGGCGCCGTACCCGTGGTGATGGGGCCACCCCGGGAAAACTACGAGCGCTTCCTGCCAGCGGACGCTTTCATACATGTGCATGACTTCAAATCGCCTCGGGCTCTTGCATCGTACCTCATGTACCTGGACCGGAACCCTGCTCAGTACCGCCGCTACCTGACCTGGAGGCAGCACTACAGGGTGCATGTGGCCTCCTTCTGGGAGGAACATTACTGCGCTGCCTGTCAGGCTGTGCAGGCTAGCCGCAAGCAACGGAAAACAGTCAGGCACCTGGAAGTCTGGTTCCAGTCTTAACTTTATGACAGAGTTTATATCTGTGAGGTCGTACACATTTGTTTACAGTTGTTAATCAATGCATTTCCAGTTAGTCCATCATACGGCACTAATATGATAGGCATTACCACATGATAGGCAGTTGCGTGTTTCTGGTTTTCCCTATGTATGCAATTTATGGTTGCTGTCTGCAGTGTGTATTTATTTGTATAAGATAATGATTCCTAAAATATCTAATGGACACATTTACCCTTCTCAGACCGTCCCGAGTTGTGAGCAGTAGGCCCAGGCATATTGTAGTGTCTTATTGGTAGCAGATGGAAATGTCCATAGTCATTTGGCCTAATTAGCCTCCTCCATTAATCACTGCACTCACTGAACCAATGGCTGCGACTCAGAATACCCAGGCATGGCTGGAGAGAATATCGTCCTCAGTCTCTCCGATCACAAACAGTTAAAACACAGTACAGTAGACACCCCCCTTCACCGACCCTGCTGTAACCACCGGGTGGGCAAAGTCATGTTCATAATATAATGTTCTCTGTGATGGTGAGGTCTTACTGGACACTTTCTATCTTCCAGGTATCCAGGTGGAGACAGTTGCAGGTGGGGACAGTTCTGGTTGGGGATAGCTTTAGTTGGGGTTGGGGATAGATTTAGAGGGAGGACCGAACACTGAGGTCTGCAGAGCTGAAGGATGAAACTCGACCATACACGCAATATCGTCTGTGGTGGGGGTCTTTCAGCTGTTTCAGATAACCTCAGAACCTCCTCCTGAATTAACTCCTCCTTAAATGTAATCAGGTGTATCTGAACTTTTTATTATTATTATTATTTAGAACCATAATTAGAAGGAACCCGCTCTAATGTCCTACAAGCACCAGCTCTGCACCTGTAGTCTTTCATGTGGTAATGGTATCAGAGAGCCATAATGGAATAACAATAGTATAATAGGAAACAAAGCCGTGTTGTGTTGATATGTGGCGATCTGTGTGCGGTTGAGACAGGAGGTCTTTGATTTTCACTGTGACGTCTCAAATTTCATTGTGGTTTAACCTTATTCTTCAGGAGCAGATCTAATCTTCAGTTCCAACACAATTCAAGATGAAATTATTTCTTTAGGAATTGATTCTGTTGTTTCTTAGGAATCAAAGTGAATCATGGTGACATTTGAGACTGAATCATTTCTAAACAATTCAGTTGAATACCAGTGGCATTACAGCCGGACCTGATTCTATATGAAGCAGTTAAATGTTCACCACAATATGACTCAGTTCTGTAGGAAATAATTCAGGTTGGAATTGTAATGTTATTAATCAGACACTGAAAGCATGCATATGAAAAGTTTATTATTCACAGTGTAATGAAGAAATACAATAACAACAACACAAACCCCTGTGTTAGTATATGATGGCGTTTTTGACCAGAAATAACAGCAGACTTTACTGTAAACGATGAAACTGCTGACTGTACTGTTCCTGAACTGATGGTCTCAGGGTGTATTTTGGTACTGAACACTGCCCTGATGTTTGTTAAGTGTGCTGCTTCATACCGTATGATCAGGATGAGGATGATGATGAATAAATCCTGGTATATTGAGAACCTCTATGAAGCGTCTGTGTTCTCTGTGTTTAGTGATCTGTGTCGGTGTGTGTGTGGTTACTGAGAGCCCGAATGGGCCCCTGGGCTTTTCTGTGTTGGTGTGTGTGTAATTAGTGAGAGCCCGTATGGGCAACTGCTCTGATCTGTGTTGGTGCGTGTGTGGTTAGTGAGAGCCCGTATGGGCCACTGGACTGATCTGTGTTGGTGTGGGTGTGTGTGGTTAGTGAGAGCCTGTATGTGCTGCTGGGCTAATCTGTCTTTGTCATCTGTGTTACTGATCTGTGTCGGTGTGTGGGGTTAGTAAGAGCCTGTATGGCCATCTTGACTGATCTTTGTTGGTGTGTGTGTGGTTAGTGAGAGCCCTTATGAGTTGCCGGGCTGATCTGTGTCTGGTTAATAAGTGCCTGTATGGGACTCTGGGCTTAACTGTGTTGGTGTGTCTGGTGACTGAGTATGCGTGGCTGGGCTGATCTGTGTTGGTGGTCTGTCTCGTTGTGTGTGGGGATAGTGAGAGCATGAATGGTCAGTATGGGTGAGTGTGTGTCTGTGTACGGGGGGATGAGTATGTGTGTAGATGAGTGTGTGTGTGTGGCTAAGTGTCTGTGTGTGGGGGATTTGTGTATGTTTGTGTGTAGGGGGGATGAGTATGTGTGTGGGTGAGCGTGTGTATGGGTGTGAATGTGTGTATGTGTGTGGGGAGTCTGAGTATCTGTGGGTTTGTATATGTGTGTATGTGTGTGTCTCTGTGTGGGTGAGCATGTGTATATGTGTGTGGGTGAGTGTGTGTCTGAGGTGGGGAGGATGAGTATGTGTGTGGCTGAGTGTCTGTGTGTGGGGGTTTGTGTTTGTATGTGTGTATGGAGTCTGAGTATCTGTGTGTTTTTATACAGTGGGGTGCGAAAGTTTGGGCAGCCTTGTTCATTTTCCTGATTTACCTTTATAAAGCATTGATTGTTTGGATAAAAAAATTCCGTTAAATATATCATATAGGGGACAAACACAGTGATATTTGTGAAGTGAAGTTTATATGATTTACAGAAAGTGTGCAATAATTGTCTAAACAAAATTAGGCAGGTTCATAAATTTGGGCACCAAAAAAAAAAAACCTAACTCAATATTTAGTAGATCCTCCTTTCGCAGAAATAACAGCCTCTAAACGCCTCCTATAGCTTCTAATGAGAGTCTGGATTGTGGCTGAAGGTATTTTAGACCATTCTTCTTTACAAAACATCTCTAGTTCATTCAGGTTTGATGGTTTCCGAGCATGGACAGCTCTCTTTAAGTGACACCACAGATTTTCAATAATATTCAGGTCTGGGGACTGAGATGGCCATTCCAGAACGTTGTACTTGTTCCTCTGCATGAATGCATTAGTGGATTTTGAGCAGTGTTTAGGGTCGTTGTCTTGTTGGAAGATCCAGCCCCGGCGCAGCTTCAGCTTTGTCACTGATTCCTGGACATTGGTCTCCAGAATCTGTGTGTTTGTACATGTGTGTTGGTGAGTGTGAGTATGTGTTTGGGGGTGTGGAGTGTTTCTGCATCTGTGTGTTTGTATGTGTGTGTGTGTGTGTAGGGGGGTAGGGGGTGTTGGGGAGGAATGTTGTAGAGGGGGTGAGTGTATGTAGTTTATGGTGTAAATGTGTTACCACAGAAATGGAATGCTGGAGTACAGCATGGAGGGAGATCAGAAGCTGATGGAATGCCGGAGTACAGACAGAGGGAGATCAGAAGCTAATGGAGCTCTGGAGTACAGACAGAGGGAGATCAGAAGCTAATGGAGCTCTGGAGTACAGACGGAGAGAGATCAGAAGCTGATGGAGTGCTGGAGTACAGACGGAGAGAGATCAGAAGCTGATGGAATGCCGGAGGACAGAGGGAGAGAGATCAGAAGCTGATGGAATGCCGGAGTACAGACGGAGAGAGATCAGAAGCTGATGGAGTGCTAGAGTACTGACAGAGAGAGATCAGAAGCTGATGGAATGCCGGAGTACAGACGGAGAGAGATCAGAAGCTGATGGAATGTCGGAGTACAGACAGAGGGAGATCAGAAGCTGATGGAGTGCTAGAGTACTGACAGAGTGAGATCAGAAGCTGATGGAATGCTGGAGTACAGACAGAGGGAGATCAGAAGCTGATGGAATGCCGGAGTACTGACAGAGTGAGATCAGAAGCTGATGGAATGCTGGAGTACTGCCTGTAGAATTGTCAGACCCAGTCCGGGTAAACTCTGCTCTCCTGCACTGATCTGTACGAATACTGTATCTCTCCAAACCAGAAGATCTTCTGTAGAGATCCTCCTCATCAACACAGAGTGTGTTCTCAAGACATCCTGTTACTGACCACACATCACAGAGCTGATTCTTATCAGGGTTCTACCTGCTAAAAGCTCTAGATCATCTTATTAGATGCCACGCTGAAGCTTTGCTGGTTCACTGCTTCGCTGCTCAATACTATAACATTCTCTATAATAATACTATAACTGATGGCGCTCCTTTATCAGTCGTCTCAGCTCTTCCAGCCGTCCACAGAGATCAGTGTCTGACCACCTTAAAGGTCATTCATTTCACACGCAGACTAAACCAAGTACAGATCCTGGTCATTTACACACATTAAAGTTCCGCACCCTCATTTAGTCTACTGATGGTGCAGGTGGAAATGGTGAAGTGGTGGAGAGGGTGGAGGTGGTGGATGGTGGAAATACTATAGGTGGAGACTGTGGAGGTGGTGGAGGGTGGAGATGGTGTAGGGTGGAGGTTGCTGCAGAGTCTGGAATATTAAACCCTGTTAGAATGAAACCCTCCCCGTGTAAAAGATCCGTCAGAGATCAGTGAGCTACATTGTGTAAAGATGTAATGGACTCTGCTGATGGTCACTGCAGGAGACACAGAGACACTCAGACAGAAGCTATAGGACAGGATTTAGGAAGTCCAGTCGGGATAAGAGTGTAGTGCTGGGTTCTTATGTGGAGTGGAGTTCTCATTCAGGAGCTCCTTCAAATGTCTGGGTCCAGGTCCTGACACTGTATAAAAACATACCTGTCCATGTTTCATCACTCTGCTCTGACTCACACACACACACACACACACACACACACACACTCAGGTGTGTAAAGTTCATTCTGTCCTTTAATGTCGCATCATTCAAACCCAGAGAGATGAGGATGTGCTCATTTGCATATTCAAATCCTCCAATGTTCTGCATCTGTTTTCTTTGTAGCATCTCTCCATATGCAAATTGGTCTTAAGTGATTCCTAATTATCCAGTCAGAGTGCAGGCTCGTCAAATGAGGCACAATCAAGACGTCCATCACCTGAGGCACTCAGTCAGGTGAGTCAGCCACACTAAGGCACTAAGCACTGCGATTAGACACATGCTTTCAGACGGCAGGAAAGTGTTTTCCATGACTTTAAGTCCGTCTCACACTTCCTCTCAGCTCTGCTCTAGGGTATCAACAACGGCTCTGCATGCAGGATCATTCCTAAAGACGATGAATGGAAAATTGCGCCTAAGGAATTACTCATAAGACGGATTGGTTGAATTCAAATATCTGAATGAGACGCTGTTTGACTCCAGCGTGGCTGCTTCAACTTCAAATCAAAACTTCAAAGGACAAAAATCCAGAAGATCTTGAGATCAAAGCGTCTCTTAAAGGTTTTAGTAACATATCAGTTCTAGATGATTCTGATGACATATGAATAAATGAATGAATACCGGTGTGTGATTTTACTCGGTGCTGTATCTTCCAGTGGAAGCGGAACGCTCAGATCAGCACATGCTTATCTGTACAGCTACACTCACAGCCACCCTGAAGCCCGAGTGTTCACAGATAACAGAAACCCCATCAGGTCTGTATGAGAGGCATCAGAAGTTTAGCTCAGAGTTAAAAGCCGAGTGTGAGATAGAGACTTTAGACTTCCGGAACCAGACTTGGAAGAGGGAAAATTAATCTAACTATAATTCCCAACAAAAACAGAACACAGAGAGATCCGCATTGAGCACGGCAGTGTTTGGAGGAGGTTCTACAGTGAACAGGAAGCTGAATAGGCTAAATATGCACTCACAGTCACATATCAATATCCAAAATTCTCCTATCGATTGACCTCTATGGCGTCAGATCACCGTCAAAACTAGGAAATGCAAAAACACAGGGTGAAAAACACCTGCAAGTTATTATTAATATTTTGCGCATATTAACATCCCACATGTGAGCGCAAATGTGAAACCTGCAAGCACAAAAATAGGATTTGTATGCGCATAATTCATAATATCACTGTCTGTTATTTCATTATCGAAAGTGCGGTAAAGGTAAATAAGGTAAACCCAGAGAACAAGCTGTGTTTTATTTATATGTGAGCACAGAATGATTTTGTGCACGGTTGAGGGAATGTCTCTGCGGGCTGGATTCTGAATGCATCTGAATGTCTGTTATGATGTAAGGCCTGCTTCAGCATACCGATGATGCGCCTTGCTGCATTCTGTAACTGCTTCTGTTTTAAGTTAATGAGAAACAGGCAAGTGGGCAACAGGAACGAATGCGTGCTCATAAAAGTGTTAAGCTTGACATTTAGATCAGTAAATTAGATAAACCAGGGATTGGTTTTCATTTTTCCCAGCTGTCGACGCTCATCTTCGTTTGCCACACTTCGTCTGCACACAAAGTAAACTAACAGATCGAGAAGGAAAAACACATCTGAAGTTGAAAACACAGACAGCACAAGCGCAATATTGTAAGGGCAGGCTCTGGGACTCATCCTGTGCCGGCCACCAGAGGGCAACGCAGGAGCACTCCC
This sequence comes from Prochilodus magdalenae, assembly GCA_024036415.1. Classification (NCBI taxonomy): domain Eukaryota; kingdom Metazoa; phylum Chordata; class Actinopteri; order Characiformes; family Prochilodontidae; genus Prochilodus; species Prochilodus magdalenae. Next base: position 826,255 of record JAMWET010004275.1, read on the forward strand.
AATCAAGGTAGACTCAATGAACCAGTGGCACGCTCTACTTGAGGGCAGTGCTCCACTCCAGCGTTGCTCAGTCTTAGTTTGAGGGTCCAAGCAAATGACTTGGCTTGTAACCTGGTGTCTCGTGGTTTCAAAAAAAAGAGAAGAGAAAGAAAACGAGAAAAGAAAAGACTCCTTTGTTAAAGCGCGTCCCTCTCGGTTGCCCTTACCCCTCAGTCTTTGTTTTGGGGAGGCTCATTTTGTTTTGTTGTTTGTTGCCATGTGCTCACCAGCTCCCCTGCAATCCTTTGTTTTCCTCGTCACCATATTTGTTCCCGCATGATTCTTAGTTTGCACCTGTATTGGTGTGTTACTGATAAAAGCGCAGCCCACTTTTTTTCCACCTAACAGTGTGTGGGTTCGATCCCCAGCGCGGGTTGCTTCTCTTTGCAGTAATCCAGCTGTCTGCTCGTTTTCTGTTCTGTGCTCGGGTTTCTTCTGTCGGTGGCTCACTCAGATTATGTTGGTCTTACACATGGGAGGCCTGGGTTCAAACCCACCTAGAGTGAGTCACCCGTTACAGATATTATTAAATATGCCAATACAAATCTTCCTTTGGTGCTCGCAGGTTTCACATTTGCGTTCATGAGTGGGTTTTTTAAGCAAATAAAAAGTTAAAACTTGCAGGTGTAAGTTTATCACCGAGTTTTTGTGCCCTCTAGTTTTGACAGTGATCTGATGTCATAGACTTCATCTGGGATAAGGAGGAACATTCTGGTACACAGTACAGTTTTCCAGAGCAAACGTGTCCGGCTCTATTTAGACTTTCAGTGTATGTGAAAAGAAGTTTTGCATATTTGTTCTACGTGTTCGGAAGGAGACCAGATGCTCGGATGTGCAGAGCAGTAGGTTTTTGGCTGTTTTGTCCTCCAGATGGTTTAGATACACAATCTGAGGGCTTCTCTAACCCTATAGGATAAAGGTAATGATGAAAATCTGAATTATGAATATATCTGGTGCCTGAAAACCACAAAATGGCCTTTAAGATTAGCAGGCAAGTTTCATTTAATGGTCAGTTGCTGCGTGACAAAGCTTTCAAAAAGTGCCTTTGGGTCAGCTTCCTGTCCTGTATGAGCACCATCAGCGTCAGCCCACATATATAACCTGCAGGTTATTTTCTGAGTTATGGGAGATTACCCTGGCAATGCTCTTTTCCAAGGCTGCTGTGCTTCAGTGGGCTTCACCTGCCCTGGAGTGACCTCACTGAGAGGAAGAACATGAAGTGCAGGCCTGAGATAAGCACCTCTCGCTGCACTGAATATAAAACACTGTCTCTGCTCAATGCTGACCAACTGCTACTGTCGCTGAACCTCACTGATGTACTTCCTGCCTAAAGGGAGATGTTGCATTATCACTCATTAACCTGTAACCAGGCGCTCGGAGCAGTCCGGCGTGAAATTCCTCCTTCTGGATTGAACGGAACCAGACATCTGAACCGTAACTTTACAGACAGCTTTGTAATGAACAGTATTAATGAGCTGCCTGATGTTTTTGCTGTTTCGGCTTTAAAAATATTTTTACAACAGTTTCAAGGTGGAGGCAAACATTCAGGCAAGGTCATTAAAACAGTCCAGTTCCACTATTTTCCCACCATAAACATTTCATATAAACTCAGAAGACACGTGTAGGTTCTCTGGTGGTTCTAGATAGTCCATAAAATGTCTTTATATGTGTTGCAGACATGAAGATCCCTAGTTCCCATCACCACCACTGTACAAAAATCCGCTCTCAACCACTCCGTTTACGCCTCACACCAAACCCACTCTCAATCACTCCGTTTACGCCTCACACCAAACCCACTCTCAATCACACTGTTTACACCTCACACCAAACCCACTCTCAATCACTCCGTTTACGCCTCACACCAAACCCACTCTCAATCACTCTGTTTACACCTCACACCAAACCCACTCTCAATCACTCTACTTACACCTCACACCAAACCCACTCTCCGTCACTGTTTACGCCTCACACCAAACCCACTCTCAATCACTCTACTTACACCTCACACCAAACCCACTCTCGATCACTGTTTACACCTCACACCAAACCCACTCTCAATCACTCTGTTTACACCTCACACCAAACCCACTCTCACTCACTCCGTTTTCACATCAGAAATGATGATGGGGACTGTGATCAATACAGTGGGACTGAAAGATCAGCTCCATTCAGTTTCAAATCCCAGTAGTACAATGTGCTGTCCTTCATAATCTGATTAAGATTATACCCTTACCATGATTTTTTGCTGATGTATACCCTTACTCTGATTTCTTTCAGATTTCTTACTGCATGTATACCCTTGCTCTGATTTCTTTCAGATTTCTTACTGCATGTATACCCTTGCTCTGATTTCTTTCAGACTTCTTACTGCATGTATACCATTACTCTGATTAGAGTCATTCACCAGAAAGTAAGATCCTCTGATGCAGATGCTTCCATACTAAATGCTGAGATGTTAGTGTAACAGAAACTCTGCTCCAATTTTCTTTTGGGACTCTAAAAATACAAAAAAGTAAGATGTTTTACATTTTTTAAGATTAATTTTCCAGCTTTATTAGCAGATAATTTTGTCTTTTTAATCAAATCTCTTTAATAAGCCAAATGATTTGCTACTATAGTAATATAAAATGATGAAATTCCAAACAACACACTTTGGAACTTTACAAAGAGAGCAGTTCTAACGGTGGTCCAACATTTACACACTATTTAGTGTGACATGGGACGCAGTCAGTGACTAATGTTATGTTTCAGACGTGCTTTCTGACAGCTCGAGCAAAGTCAACGTTCACTACCCAAACCCTCCCTGTGTAACCAGACGTTGCACACAAGCTGTTGACATAGCTGTAATTAACCGCTGTTGCTGTTTGCTGAGCTTGTTACTGACCTAAAGCCAGTTAAAGCTTCAATGCAGATGCTCTGACAAGGAGAAAGCTCAAAACGAGCAGGCTGAGAGAAGACCCAGCGCCACTTACCGCCAAACACTCTAACCTCCTCTCAGTGTTCTGCTTTCAAAGTCCTTTTGTCTGTATTCCCACCAGCATGAAGGTAAATAATAATCATTCATTCCTCCTTTCCGAGGTCATTATCAGAGTGTTCCTACAACACTTCCAAACTTCCTCCCACCTGCTCCTCATTTCCAAAATGGTGACAAGCGTGGTAAAAGCTAGTTGTAGTAGTGGAGCCTGATCATCTTACACACCTGCTTCCAGCTGCGTCTGCCATACATGACTGTTTACAGTAACCTGAGGATACCTCACATAGCACCGCACAACGTGATAGTGTGAGCCATTCTGCAGGGCTACGATACATAATACAGACTCTGCAGCTCCCAACGAGATTCGCTCTGATCATGATCTGCCACTGTGTTCCAAATTTTCATCATCCCTTCATCACCAGTGTGTAATCCAGTCCGCAGACAGAAGGAACACAACAAATCAGCCATGTGGGTTAGACCACAGAACTGGACAAAACAAGCAGTGCTGCGCTAATACATCAGGATTTAGTACCAGTCCAGAGAGTCATTTAACTAGGATGCTGGAAACAGTCTTGCCAGATTAACAACTTCACAACTTAGTGTGCTTCTTTTACACCAGACAGACCTGTACCTGAAGAGTTTCATGTAAAAATGTTAATGCAGAAACAAGAACCCAAACAGGAACCAACTGAACTCACCGTTCTAACGCTAGTGCATGTTCCACCTGATTTAAAGAAGATGAGAAGAGAACTTATGAAAAAGTCTGAGAATCTCTGAAACAGTGAGTGTGTTCTGCCAGTGAAGCGGTTTTAGCTCCGGATATGATTTTCTCTTCATCACCAACAGGAGGCGCCAAGATCCCTTACCTGCAGAGCACCAAGTGTACAAACGCTGTTCAGCTCTGCTCTGATCTAAACAGTGGAAGATACTGCACCACTGCTATGAAGCAGAACCTCAGGACCCTAACAGTGTCAGGGTCATTTAACTGTACACAAGGGAAAAGATACTGAACACTGATCTCTCAACACCGTGTTCAGGTGTTCACTGATCACACATTACTTACAACACAATATACTCCAGTATATGTACACACATACTGTATGTACATATACATACACAGACACACACACACACACACACACACACACACACACACACACACACACACAGAGTATCTTTGTTTAGCAGTACAATCTGTCGAGTCTAAACTCATCACCCACTGCTGAGGACACAGCTCAACCCGCTGCAGGAAAGAAAAGGAAAATAAGCCACATAACAGTGCAGTGTGGAATTCCTGTGTACAGACTCGGATCTGCTGTATAATTACGGGTTAAGGGCGGGAGCCCAGTGCATTCTGGGGCAGCTAAAAATGTCACTCTGAGAGAGCATTAACACACACAGTACCAGTCAGAAGTTTGGACACACCTACTCCTGAATCACTGTCGAGACATTTCAGTAATAAACATCACCATTTACACGAGCAAATCTCACTAATGCTCAATCAAATCCTCACAGCAATGTTCAACATCAGTACCTGACATTACTAATATTCAGTCAAATCCTCACAGCAATGTTCAACATCAGTGCCTGACCTTTATAATACTTAATCATATCCTCACAGCAATGTTCTAACATCAGTATCTGACCTTACTAATACTCAATCAAATCCTCACAGCAATGTTCTAACATCAGTACCTGACTTTACTAATATTCAATCAAATCCTCACAGCAATGTTCAACGTCAGTACCTGATCTCACTAATACTCAATTAAATCCTCACAGCAATGTTCTAACATCAGTACCTGACCTTACTAATACTTAGTCAAATCCTCATAGCAATGTTCCGACATCAGTACCTGACCTCACTAATACTCACTTTCTGACTCAACAGGAATTGAGAGAATCAGACGAGTGTGTGAGAGGAGAGGAGCTAATACACGATCTCTCATTCATTCCCTCTAAGGCTTACCAGCCCTCCGCCACCCCCCTCCACCATCACACCCAACACATGCTCACACACCTCAAAGTCCCTCATAAGAGACACTTGAAATTGCACGCTGAGTTCTCTCATCTGTAAAGATCCAGTGTGGAGGAGCCTGTGAGGAGGAGAGGGAGATAATTATATACTGATGGGCTGATTAAGTAAATGTCACACACTCAGACACACACACACATACACAGACACACACACTACTTATTCGGTTACTGCTTCCTGTGACATATTTCCAGCAAAGCTAAAGCTAACACCGAAGCTAAGGCTAAAACTAATGCTACAGCTGGCCCACTTGAGCACGGATTTCCCCGATTCACCGTCAAACACATATGAAACACCCCTGAGAAGCCTGTTGAAAGAGTTCTGGTCATATCGGATTCTATTCTTCAACATGTGAAAATAGCTTCTCCTTTAGAGGCACTGTATACCGGGAGCCAGGGCACCGGACATTAGGGGTAAACTGAAGATGCTAACTAGGTGTAGATATTTGAGGGTAGTTATTCACGTAGGGACTAATGACGTTCATCTGCGGCAGTCAGAGATTACTAAGGCTAATATTAAAGAGGTGTGTCAATTAGCCCCAGACGAGGGTGCCGAAATCTACAGCAGCTTGAACTACTGAACTACTGAACTGCTGGTTGTCCAAGCAGTGCTCAGAAAACAATGTGGGCATTTGAAGGTAGACCTGGTTTTTTGAAACAGGACGGTATCCACCCCGCAAGACCAAGCAGCAGACAAACAGACTAAACCGACCGTCTGCTTGCTGCCTAGAGACGCATTTACATTTACATTTAAGGCATTTAGCAGACGCTCTTATCCAGAGCGACTTACAACAGTGCTTAGTGTTCCGATGGATAATATTCCAGCTAGTAAAGAAAGTTTAGAGCCTAAAACTCACCACGAGCTCAGACACTGCCGGAACAAGGGCCAGTGCTGGTACCTAGAGATTAATACACAGACATAGAGCAAGTAAACCATTACCTGGCAACCCCAACACAGTGCTCATTCCTACAGAGGAGAAAAAGGTCATTATAAGTGCAATACAAAGGTTATTAAAGTGCAACACGATACACACAATTTACACCACTACTAGAGCTCACTCACTTAAGTGCATTACGAAGAGATGAGTCTTCAGTCTGCGTTTGAAGACCGCGAGAGACTCTGTTCTGACGCCCAGTGGGAGTTCATTCCACCATCTGGGAGCCAGGACAGAGAAGAGTCTGGACGCTTGTCTTCCATGTGTCCTCAGGGATGGTGGTTCGAGACGAGCTGTACTTGAAGCACGAAGGGCTCGAGGTACAGCTCGACTCTTCACCATTGCCATAAGGTAAGGAGGCGCTGGCTTTTCCATTCTTGGCTTTGTAGGCCAGCATCAGAGTTTTAAATCTGATGTGGGCAACAACAGGAAGCCAGTGAAGGGAGCGCAGCAGGTGAGTGACGTGGGTGAACTTTGGAAGACTGAAGATAAGACGGGCTGCAGCGTTCTAAACAAGTTGCAAGGGCCTGATGGCCCGCAGAGGAAGACCAGCCAGGAGCGAGTTGCAGTAGTCTAGCCTTGAAATGACCAGAGACTGGACCAGCAGCTGGGTGGCTTCCTGAGAAAGGAAGGGTCGAATCCTCCTGATGTTGTAGAGGAGGAATCTGCATGAGCGAGTCAGGTTCGCTATGTGAGCTGAGAACGATAACTGGCCATCCAGAATCACTCCAAGACTTCTTGCATCCTCAGTCGGGGCGATCAACGAGTTCCCGAATGAGATGGCAAGATCACAGTGAGGACCTGTAGTGCTGGGGATGAACAGCAGCTCAGTCTTGCTGGGATTGAGCTTAAGGTGGTGAGCTTAAGGCTGTCATCCATGAGCTGATGTCGGTCAGGCATGCTGAGATGCGGTTGCAGACCTGTGTATCAGATGATGTGAAGGAAAGCATGAGTTGCGTATCATCGGCATAGCAGTGATAAGAAAACCCGTGAGAAGTAATTACTTCTCCAAGAGAAAGAGTGTAAAGAGAGAAGAGAAGAGGACCCAACACCGAGCCTTGAGGGACACCGGTGGAGAGCCTGCAAGGAGCAGACGTGGACCCATTCCATGCTACCTGATAGTGGCGGTCCTCAAGGTAGGACTCAAACCTCTTCCATGCAGTGCTGGTGATTCCAAGATCGGTGAGGACTGACAGGAGGATCTTGTGGTTCACCGTGTCGAAGGCTGCAGACAGGTCGAGCAGAATCAGAACTGAGGACAGTTTGGCTGATCTCGCTGCATGAAGCCTCTCAGTTACTGCGATGAGAGCAGTTTCCGTGGAATGGGCAGGTTTGAAGCCGGACTGGTTGATGTCCTGAAGCTGGTTCTGGGAGAGAAAGAAGGAGAGTTGATTGTAGACAGCATGTTCAAGAATTTTGGAGAGAAAAGAAAGAAGTGATACCGGTCTGTAACTGCTGACGTCTGAGGAGTCCAGTGAGGGTTTCTTCAGGATGGGAACACCTCTGGCAGTCTTGAAGGCCTGTGAAACACACCCTGAAGACAGGGAAGAGTTTATAAGGAAGGAGATGAAGGGTAGCAGGACCATGGAGATTGACCGGAGCAGTGTGGATGGGATGGGATCCAGTGGGCAGGTCGTGGGGTTGCCACATAGGATCCACAGAATTGAGACTGTGTATGTTCCCTGAATCAAACTAAATTTTAGTAAACTGAAAAGTTAGTCACACTAACCTAATCAATATTACACCAGTTCAATCAGTGCATAGTGATAGCACGTTTAGTCTGAAACTATGTCTATCCAATATCAGATCCCTCACATGTAAGGCCATCATTATTAACGAACTCGTTACTGATCAGGACTTCGATGCTCTGTGTCTCACAGAAATATGGATTAGACTTGAAGAGTATCTAGCTGTAAATTAAGCCACCCGACAGGCTGCAGTTACATACACCATCCTCTTCTAAACAGCTTGGGTGCCATCTACACCAGTTCCTGAGGACCAAACTAGAAAGCAGGCTGCACGTTCTCTTCTTTCGAAATTCTGTTTCTTAATATAAGTGATCAAGCAACATATAAACACTCATTTTCACGAATCACAATCTACAGGCCACCAGGGCCCTATTCTGAGTTCTTACAGGAATTTGCTGACTTTTTAAGCCTAGATACAATTTCAAATAAAGTGATAACTGTTGGAGTATTTAATATCAACCTAGATAAACCACAGGACCCCCTAGATAAGGCAGAAGCTTATCTGTCTTCACTGATTGATAATGAAATAATGAATCCAAGATTATTATTTGGCACAGTCTCTAAATTAATCAAGAGTCAATCTGTCCGGTACCATAATCAGAAATCCGGTACCATAATCGGGAAACACAATATCAGTTTCCACTGCTATGCCAATGACATGAAATTGCATTCAATAGCTAGACCAGTAAGACTGTGTAAGACTGTGTTAAAGACATAAAGGCTGGATGTCAAGTAACTTCCTCCTTCTGAACTCAGAAAGACTCTTCTTGGTTCCAAAGCTGTCTGCATTACCACTTAACCTTATTAGCTTCTTAGTCACACTATCTGTAAAACGTCTTGGTGGCACGTTCGATCCGGAGCTGCCTTTTGATGACTGATATTGCTAGAAAAGCTTTTCTACATCTACGCAATATAGCAAACTAAGAAATGCCCTGTCCCTACAGGAGGCAGAAAAGCTAGTTGATGCTGGATTATTGTAATGCTCAGTTTTCTGGTTGTTCCATCAAAAGCCTTAATAAACTTCAGTTAGTTTAAAACGCTGCAGCCAGAGTCCTTAAAAACAGTCTTATCTAACTTACACTGGTCACCAGTTAAATTCCTCATTGAGTAGAAAATTCTTCTTCTAACATATAAACCTCTAAACAGCCTCGCTCCTCTGTGCCTAACTGCACTTATCTCGTATTATGAACCGTCACATGACCTTTTGACGGTTCATAACGGTTCCTTGTGACCTTGTGGACTCTCTATTAGTGCCTAGAATTAACAAAGTTACATGCTGACTTGACACAAACACACTTGTGTGTTAGAAGAGCAGATGAAGTGAAGAGTGTGCAAAGTTTTAAATGTCCAACCTTGGTCTGTCTGTCTCTCTCTCTCACAGTCTCTCTCTCCCTCTCTCTGCCTCTCTCAGTTTCTCTCTCTTACACAGTCCCTCTCTCCCTCTCTCTGCCTCTCTCAGTTTCTCTCTCTTACACAGTCTCTCTCTCTCTTACACAGTCTCTTTCTCTCCCCCTCTCTCCCTCTCTCACAGTTTCTCTCTCTTACACAGTCTCTCTCTCTCTTACACAGTCTCTTTCTCTCCCCCTCTCTCCCTCTCTCACAGTCCCTCTCTCCCTCTCTCTGCCTCTCTCAGTTTCTCTCTCTTACACAGTCTCTCTCTCTCTTACACAGTCTCTTTCTCTCCCCCTCTCTCCCTCTCTCTCAGTTTCTCTCTCTTACACAGTCTCTCTCTCTCTTACACAGTCTCTTTCTCTCCCCCTCTCTCCCTCTCTCACAGTTTCTCTCTCTTACACAGTCTCTCTCTCTTACAGTCTCTTTCTCTCCCCCTCTCTCCCTCTCTCACAGTTTCTCTCTCTTACACAGTCTCTCTCTCTCTCTTACACAGTCTCTTTCTCTCCCTCTCCCTCTCTCTCCCTCTCTCTCCCTCTCTCACAGTTTCTCTCTCTTACACAGTCTCTCTCTCTTACACAGTCTCTTTCTCTCCCTCTCTCTCCCTCTCTCACAGTTTCTCTCTCTTACACAGTCTCTCTCTCTTACACAGTCTCTCTCTCTCTCCCTCTCGCTCTCTCTCTTACACACACACACAGTCTCTCTCTGTCTCTCTCTCTCACACAGTCTCTCTCTCCCTCTTTGTCTCTCCCTCTCTCATAGTTTCTCTCTCTTACAGTCTCTCTCTCTTACACAGTCTCTCTCTCTCTCTCTCTCTCTCTCTCACACACACACACACACACACACACACACAGTGTCTCTCTGTCTCTCTCTCTCACAGTCTCTCTCTCCCTCTTTCTCTCTCCCTCTCTCACAGTTTCTCTCTCTTACACTGGTTTCTCTCTTACACAGTCTATCTCTCTTTCTCTCTGTCACTAACAGTCTCCCTCTCATAGTCACTGTCTCTCTCAAAGTCTCTCTCTCTCACACACACACATAGTCTTTTTCTTTCTCTCTCTCTAAGTCTTCCTCTTAGTCTCTTTCATCCACAGTCTCTCTCTTAGTCTCTTTCTCTTTCTGTCTCTCGTTCTCTCTCTGTCTCTCTCTCCCTGTCTCCCTCTCTCTATCTCTGTCTCTCCCTCTGTTTCTCTGTCTCTTTCTCCCTGTCTCCCTCTCTCTATCTCTCCCTCTCTCTATCTCTCCCTCTCTCTTCCCTGTCTCTCTCTGTCTCTCCCCTCTCTCACACATTCTCTCTCTCTCTCTCTCTTTCTCTCTCTCTCTCTCTCTCTCTCTCTCTCTCTCTCTCTCTCTCTCTCTCTCTCTCTCTCTCTCTCTCTCTCTCTCTCTCTTTCATGCACTCACTCACACACACACACACACACACACACACACACGCACACACACACCCTGTTGTTTTCTCAGCCCAAGGCCTTTTGATTGTATGGTGCTGATCCCAGCATGTCTGGGCAGAGAGAGAGAGAGACAGGGAGAGAGAGAGAGAGAGAGAGAGAGAGAGACAGAGAGAGAGTGTACATGTTGAACTTGGCATGACAGGACAGAGGCACATATTTTGTGGTGTTCTGTCGTCACACTCACACACACACACACACACACACACACACACACACACACACACACACACACACACAGACACACCAGTCTGAAATCGTGGAGTTAGCTGCTGCTCTGATTGTCTCGCAACAAAACTTTACAAACTTGAATCTACATAAACTTTCATCAACATCATCACCATTATCAGCAGCAGCAGGTACGTTTCTGTCTCACCTTTGTTAGGACAGAAGGGAAGCAGTATGTGAGAGACTAGGAGAGAAAGAGACGGATGAGTGCACCAGGCTGCCTCACACAGCACAGACAGAGAGATAAAGATGAAAGGAGAGACTTCAGATGTGTTATAAGCTGATTTATCTCCTTTTGTCTTTGTTGTTGTGGAGAGAGAGAGAGAAAGCGAGAAAGAGAGGGAGGGTAAGAATGTACCTTTCTCGACTGTTTACAGAATTTGACTTATAATTCAGTTCAGTTTGTGTGTGTTTGTGTTTGATGTTACATTTAGAAACACTAACTCGGAGGCATATTTACACAGTAGACCTGTATTTGTATTTGCATATGTATATGTGTTTACTGGCATGCAGAAGTTTGGGTATGCTGGTCAAAGCCTCTGTCAATGTTCCTGTGTTCCACTAGCTGCAGCACCAGCTATAAGCCACAGCGCTAATAACAACAACAACAACAACAACAACAATAATAAATTGTGTGTATATAATAATAATAGTAATTATAGTAATAGTATTAATAATATTATTAATAATTATAATAATAAATTGTGTATATATAAAATAGATTGGACTATGTGAATATTATTATGGTTAATTGTAAAGCACTAAGTATTGAACTGCAAGCACCAGAGTGATGAACCACAATGGACTGATGCTTATTATGCTGCTAACATGCAGCAGTCTGGTGGGGGGCTTAGATTTAGAGTCTAGCTGGGCTGAAGTTGAGTTCCTCCTACAAACCCTGATAGTGTGTGGAAGAGGTTTGGAAGACAGGTCGCAGCTCCGAGTAATTCCAGGGCTTTGCTAACAGGTGGCTGCTTGTTGGAAAGGAATCTCATTTGAAATGAAAGCATGGAGCAGTCCATGCTGGAGCCTTACATTTCTGTAATGGTAGATCCCAAACCCCTAGCAGCATCCGCTAAGGGAATAACGCTAACCGATCTTTGTTAGCCTTCAGCTCTGTATTTTCATTAAGTTCTGGGAGCAGGAGCGGGAACAGTGACCCTGGTCCCGTACAAAAGCAGGAATAAGTATAAATTAATGTGTGTGCTAGAGAAGTCAAATGGGAATCCCTGTGGTGTTAATCCTGACTATTAGCCTAGTCTGAAAGCTACAGGCCAATGAATACATCCCGGCTATTATTACTGAACTGCAAAAAAGGATATCTAGGATTTTTCATGTCGAGATTGTTGTGGTAATATTATGGGATTCTGTAATATGTTTCTGGATATCCAGGAATAAATTAAATGTTACAATTAGTATTAAAAGATCTTTCATCTTCGTCTTCAATAAATTCCAGAAAACAGTTTTACACTGTTATCATCCATACAGGAAGGTCACAGGGCTAGCTAACATTTCTGTAATGTCAGTAATCCACTCTCTCTGTCACATGGGAGTTATAATACCAGATATATGATTAGATAACCGTATCGTACCATCAGTAACGGTAGCTGTTTTGTAGTCACCTCTCCAGGTCACCTGTAGTTTAATCTGAAAACAATCCAAGACTGTGGCGCACCTGCAGGCCACCAGTAATGCAGGTTCACATGATGGTGGTAGATTGACAACAGCAAACGGAGTATTCCATAGTTCCAAATTAATCTGTGAAGGAACTAAATGGATTTATGGATATATTTTGTAATGTATAAAACAATTTTGTATTTATCTGTATTAGTTATTAAATGTTTTACACCTCAGATATTTTTAATAAATATGACTAAATATACACAAGATGAATAAACAGTACTGACTGCTCTCAAACAAAGAGGAACTGCGTTTTTACTGTGTATTAATACCTGAAACAATAAACTCAGAGTTTAAATACAGATTCATTTCAGAGCTATTCCGAACAGTAAAGTACATTAGACCAGTAATATGTTTATTTCTATATATTTATATATAGTTATATGTGTTTAATAAATGCAGTTATTATTACAAACACATTAATTAAATATTTTGGGCTAATATAGCAATAGACACTGGAATTCCTTTTGAAATTTGGAATGGTTTATGTACTGGACTGTGTATTTGGAATGTATTATGATGCACATTTGCATATTATTGAGCTCCCGATGTCTTGGAACATTTCAAATATATAAAAATTCATTTCTGTATTTCCATATGGAAAAATCCAGAGACATCAGCAGTACACTCTGTCAAAGTTTCCCAAACTTTTCCTGTTCTCCACTCGGATGTTCATTTGTTGGGAGTTGTGAATGCCGGAACTCACTGTTCTGAAAGAACCCAGTACTATAAACAGCTTCTTTCTCTATCTCTCTCTCTCACTTTTCCCACTCTCTCTCTCTATCTCTCTCTCTCACTTTCCCCCTCTCTCTCACTCACCCCCACCTCTCTCTCTCTCTCTCTCACACACACATTTCCCCCCTCTCTCTCTCTCACTTTCCCCCCTCTCTCTCTCTCTCTCTCTCTCCCTCCCTCTATCTCTCTCTCTCTCAAAATCTTTCCTGTGTGGTTACATGCTGCTGGACGTGTGCACCAGTTTACATGGTGATCCTGTAGAATCCTTTGGTGGTCCCTTTCCACCAGTGGGTGGCTAAAGAATAGCTGTAGGGGAAGTGTTTTCGATAAACTGGCCAGTGTTTGTAAGGAATGGTAGGTGGAAGTTCTTACCTGGGTATTTGTGTCTCCAGGGCAGGAAGTGGTCATGGAGCCTGGAGACTGGATTCCGGATGATGTTGCCCAGTGGCTGGATCAGATCGGAATTCATCAGCACCAGCAGTCTCTGGACCTGCTGTACGGTATGAACACATGCTGGTCTGTAATCTGTCCATCATTTCAGATGAATATATTACATACATGGGTCCATTACCTGGGGGTCTTGGGGGAGCTGCAGACCACAATGACCACAACCCTGTACACCACACTGAACACACCTCCTAAACTCCACACACGGACCACACCACCATACTCCAAACTGAACACACCTCCCAAACTCTACACACAGACCACACCACCATACTCCAAACTGAACACACCTCCCATACTCCACACACAGACCACACCACCATACTCCAAACTGAACACACCTCCCATACTCCACACACAGACCACACCACCATACTCCAAACTGAACACACCTCCCATACTCCACACACAGACCACACCACCATACTCCAAACTGAACACACCTCCCATACTCCACACACAGACCACACCACCATACTCCAAACTGAACACACCTCCCAAAAACCACACACAGACCACACCACCATACTCCAAACTGAACACACCTCCCAAACTCCACACTGACCATGCGTTCTCTACTCCATACTGAACTGCTCTGTGCTGATTGACTGGTTTACTGTGAGACACCATAATGGTCACACAGAAGCACCATGTGAAAATAGACTCAATAAAATAAGCCTCTGTGTAAATAAACTCCGCCCTCATACTATTTAGTTAGCTATGCTAGTATAAGTTACTAGCTGCAGTATTTAAGGTGCAACGGAACATTGGATTAAGAAGCTGGTGAATAGAAAGCAACTTCAGCATGGTTTAAAGATGGACATCAACCATGTTGAAAGAGAATGAAGAATATTAATGAATCTCTTTCGTAACAGTTTAGGATTTCGGAATAGTTTTCCCACCCTCTTATGGAAATGCAGGATTTTTATTTGAAAAAGGAACAGCAGTGTTTGTGGTTCTTGATATGTCAGTTCTATGTGCAGGAACTCTCCTCATTATCATGGTGTACATACAGCTCAACAGTGCATGGATAATGAATTAGTATGCAAAATTGTCTGAACTATTTTTGTTTACTGTGCAATTTGGGGCACAGATTCATTCTATTGGAGTAGACCTGGACATTGAGATGTCCATCTTGCCCCAGGTGGCCGCTGTAAGAGTGCTGCTGGTTAACCCAGCAGTGGAGTCTTCTTAGTGTATGCTGGAGGGCAATAGGACCCTGGGGCTACTTCAGCTGAAGCTTTGTGAACATTCCTGCCATTCCGCGATGAATGGTGGTGATTGTTGTTGTTGGTAGGACTGACTGCTGAGAGGAACTAGTTTCAGCTTGAAGGAGGAGGAGGAGGAGAAGAAGAAGAAGTTCTTTACTGAGGAGCACTTTAAAGGCTAGTTCAGGTAAACAAACCCAAACTTTTCCTTGGATGGTCCGCAAACTCTCTCTCACTTTCTCTCTCTCTCTCTCTCTCTCTCTCTCTCTCTCTCTCTCTCTCTCTCTCTCTCTCTTTCTCTCTCTCTCTCTCTGTCCTTCTCTCTCTCCCTCTCTCCCCCTGTAGAAGGTCAGTTGTTCGTTCTTCATGAAACTGCAGTTTAATGTGTGTAACGGGTTATTGATCATGCCTGGATTCATGCACAGCTTCTATTTTGGTCTGCTGAGGGGGTTTGGTGGTGGGGAGGTGGTGAGGAGGTTTAGTGGTAGAAAGGAGGTGCTGAGGAGATTTGGTTGTGGGGAGGTGCTGAGAGAATTTGTTTTTGAAAGGAACTGATGAGATTTGGTGTTGGGGAGAAAGTGAGGAGGTTTGGTGTTGGGGAGAAAGTGAGGTGGTTTGATGGTGCAAAGCAATTTAGGTATAGATCTGTGTGTCTGTGGTGTTTAAAGAGTAATAATAAGTCCTATGATTGGCTGACCTCGTTTAAAAAGACAACAGTCAGATACCCACTGGTTTGGGTTCAATGTTAGGTTGTTTCCTGAGACTCACTTATCATCAGTTGACGTCCAGCTGACAGGGAATAACAGACACAGACTGCAGGAAGACTTAAAAACAGTGGCACAGTCATGTACTACAGCCCAGCATTGTAGTTATTTTATCTAGAACACTGTTTATGTAGAATATTACAATAACCCTACACTTAGACAGGATCATAGGTGCCCACCAGACATCAGCACTGCTTTGACTTCATCCCAGCTGACCAGAGCTGCTTATCCTCGGCTTTAACCTGGCCTGTAAACATTGTTTCAGTCTTTTAACCTTACATAATTAACCCATGTACACATCTTCAACTCTTTAAACCACTAACAGTTCACTGAACAACAGAACACTTTACTACCTCAGAGTGCACATTTCTAGTTAACCAGGTTAATTACAGGGTAAAAGACTAAATGATTATAGTGTTTACAGTCCGATGTATATCTGCACTCATCATCAAAGTAATAGCTACCCCCAGAAGGAAGTGAGGGATTGCAGTGCTATTGGGATGGAAGATAAAGATTACCAGGAAGCAAAAAAAAGGATAAATTAGGCTGATATGGACAATATTTATTGAGCTACACATACAGTAATAATGCTTCTCAGTATGGCAGCATTTGCACTATTGGGCTAATTGCTTTTGGGTTTTTAGCTTGTTTGGCTGTTAGCCTGTTGAGCAGTTAGCCAGTTAGGCACATTTTACCCCACACTGCTGCAGATTGGGGCCTGTTAATGAAGGTTTGCTGTTATCAGACCTACTGAGAGGAAGACCTGCTGTCGAAGTGTGTCTAAACAAGTAACCTAATCAGGAAGGTGTTAATGAGACAACGCTGCTGGTGTAAATGTTGACTGAAGTAACATGACTGAATGACTGAAGTAACATGAAGCTGACCGTACACTGAAGTACACCAAAGTTCGGGAGGTCAGGTCTGATGAGGTGCTGTTGTTGATGTGCGTAGTGTAAATTCGTGAACAGGGGGGCTTTTACACACTTTCATACTCCTTAACGGACCTCCCTCATGGGCAGGAAGGGGCATCTTTGTAGAGGATCTAAACAAACTAATTTTACACGGGCGTTCTTACGCACAGCTCTTCGCTCTACATTCCTGATTCTACAAATAAACACCTTATAAATCTCCAGTGACGGAAATGGTGGGACAGAATGATCCCAGAGGGTCCTTGATGGCTGATCAGCTCTTTGTTTCCTGTTTGAAGTGTTTGTATTAAAGATCGCAGAGTCAAAAAAGCTCTTCATAAAACCTACCAGAGCACACACACACACCCATACACACATCAGAACCAGGCTTTATTTGCCAAGCATGTTCACACATACAAGGATTTTGTCTTTGGTTGCAGTAGCTCACAGTGCACAGAGAGTAACATTACACACAGTACACACACACACACACACATACACATTACCTTACATACCTGTAAACTCTACATTATGTGTAGCTGTATATGTACATTAGTATATTATATATATATAAGTGCAGCAGTCGGGATGTAGAGGTAGCTTAAGGCTTAAAAAGTGCAGTACTAGAAGAAACACCAGTCTGAGACACTCTGACACACTGAGATGGAGCGATGTGTGATACTTTTTATAATTTTATATATTAAAAGTGCAGTACAGTAGAACAGGAAGTGAGAAAAGTATCCCGAATGTGGAGTGTAATGTTCAGCTGTTCATGAATGTGATGGTATGTGGGGAGAAGCTTCTATGTAGCCTGGTTGTCTTGATCCTCCTTTGGATAAAGCACACACACACATACAGACACACACACATGCCCGCACCCTGGAACTCCTGACCATTTTGAAGCTAACAGCTGACCCGCCCTGGGAGGTTACATGCATCCGGTTACAAACTTCAAATATTCCCATGCCCCCCTTCACCAGGCTCTCAGTTTCTGCCCTGACCACACCCTGCCGAATTTAGGTATGCAAACCTCTCGCCAGATGGTGTGACCACCGTCCAGTTCTAATTCTAATCCTGGACTTTACCGCTTCGTAATCCTGAAATAGCGAAGGAATGTGACTGTGGGTGTTGATCACGGGTCTCTGATTAACTCACACAGCAAAGTTCCATTTAGTAGCCCGGATACTTCAAAGAGAGAGGCACTGACCAACACTGTTTAAATGGACCGGTTTCATGTATACAATTCCTGATTCATACATGCAACACAATTCGTTACATCACAATTACTCCATCTTCTGAAAGCCAAACGTATGTAGATGTGCGACCACTCCTAGACACCCACGGTTCAGAGCACAAGCACCTGAGTAAGAACGCCACACACACTGCCATCATCAAGACAATAAAGCACTTGCATCTCTGCAGACTGTAGAGGAGGACCTCAACAGCTCCTACTCCGTGCAATCCAGATCTGGGAACAATCATACAAGAAAAGGCTGCCCAGCGTAGTTGCTCAGAAGGCAATGAACTAGACGCACCGCTTAAATGAGTCCATGATCTCAGAACTGCGACCCACTGACTGCCTGTTTTGCGGGTTTAACGGCGATGATACTGAGAAGAAAGCTATGAGATGGCTGGACCAGCTCTAAGGACTGAACTTTGCAGGTGTGAAGAATGGAAGTCTGGAGTGAATTTGAAGCGTGGACGACTGTTTTTCTGCATCCTGTTATAAACGGTCTATTGACTTAACGGCTAAGGTAGCCCCTGGGGCCGTGGCAGTCTGGTATGTACCTTCTTGCAG
>JAMWET010004276.1:0-50000 GCA_024036415.1 Prochilodus magdalenae
CCTAGTAATGTAGCTGTGAGGTGGGGACTCGTCTTCTGGTGAGCTTTTATGATGTTAGCCTGCTCTTTTTCCCTACTGCATTCAGCTACAGCCGCAAAGATGTCCTGTTCTGGCCCATTCTGTTCTTCCCTGTACGGTTGTCCAAACGGGTCGGCGCTGTTTTTTATGGCATCGCCTTTTGAAGTATTAAACAATGCCATTAAACTGGTTTCGACAGCTGGGGGGCCGGCACGGCAGCCACTGACTTGTTTAATGGTACAACATTATTTACATGTTCTCCATTGAATCGGGCACAATGGCACCATTCTCCCAGGCCCAGGGCGACTTGGGAGGTTCTGTACGTGTCGTAATTAACATGAGATAAGACACAACGAAGCTTGTCCACTCTTCACGCAATTGATGAGGAAAAAAAAGGAGAAAGAGATGGGAAGAGGTTGCAGGGAGGGGTGAAGGTAGGGGTGGGATGGTGGAGGCAGGGGGTGGGTGGAATTTGGCAAGAAATTTCTGGAAAATCCCATCTGGAAGTAATTAATGGACAAGTGATTGGTGTACAAGGGCCGGCCTTAAAAGATTTCAAATATTTGCTGGAGTGCCCCTTGTTCCTAATTATATCTCACTGGCTGCGGCCCTCATTATTTAGAACTGCCCACAATGAAGGGAGGGGGAGAATGTGGGGGGGGGGGCGTGGGTGCAGGCCCAGTAACAGTGAATGCGGTCCCCCTCCTTCTCTTTGCTCAAACAGCATCAAACTAATGCTTAATGGCAGAGGCTGAATGAGTTACTGTGTTGAAATAAAGACATTAATGAGGTAATTTTATTAGTGAGGCTCATCCTGGCCCAGGACGGCAGCGGGAGGGGGAGGGTGGCGCTGAAGGGGTGGGTGGGGGTGGTAGGGTTGGGTGCCCATGCATGGACAGCCCTGATGGAGGAAATTAGGGTTTCACTCTGCCTTAATTAATGCCTTTAAGAGATTAAGTGCAAGCACCAAATTAACTGCCCCAGAAAACTTTCATTGAGAAAAAAGGAGATACATTGTTGCCCTCCCACGTAATTACAGGACAGTGCAGATTCAATTTTAATGAGGCGAAAGCCACTCCTTTGGCTTTCTCTTTTTTTCCTAGAGAGAGGGAGAGTGAAGAGAGAAAGAGAGAGAGAAAAAAGAGAAAGACTGAGAGCTTGCTCTTATTGAGGCCTAAGTTTAAGGAAGCATTTCCTCCACAAAAGCCGATTGTGCACGGGGCCTAGAGCCTTATGGGCACAGGTACAAGCTGAATAGTCCTCTCCTGGGAGGCCTTGGTCCGAACCACAACAAAACTGGGTCCTTAGAGGGAAAAACAGAGAAGAGAGGAGAGGAGAAGTAGAGGGAATAAACAGGAGAGAAATGGACAGTGCTTTAGAGAAGTGAGCGCTCCTGTAGCTCAACTGGTGGAGCATGCCAAATTGTACCTTTCAGCCGACATAAGCTGTAAGCGAGGCAGTCCTTCCACTGATTTCTACACAAGTTAAGCATTGAAGGTTCCATAGAATGTGTTTATCCAGCACTCTTTTGTTCTCCGGTGTTCTACATAGAACATAAACTGGAGTCTGGAGTATGTGATTTTGTTTGGGGTGAAAAATGGCCAAATGCTGTTTTCCTTTTTTTGGAGGGCTCATGAATAATGAAATGAGCCTTACTCTGATTGGATGGTTTACAGCGAGGTGCCGCAATGATCACACAGTAGCAATAGTTCAAAGTTTGGTTAGACACAGAGAGTAAAATACCCTGAACCTCCATTAGGCTGTTTTGGCGTACTGTCATGTAAATACAGGATTCGTGTTTAAAGGAGTAGCAGCGTGTTTAAGGTTCACAGTATGTTAGTTCTATGTACTGAGCTCTCCTTATTCAGCTATGCCAATACAGTTTTCCATTCTATGGAAAAAGGAAAAAGGTCATTCATATATGTACATATATGTATATAGTATATGTCTTTCAGAGTTACTATTGTTTTAATATGATTATGAATGTCGCATTTCATCGCTGTCTAAAAGAAAACAAATATCTCCTAAATGGAACTTTTAGCGTAAGTAACACAATGTAGACAGATTTTATTCAAAAACAAGTTTGAGGTATTTCTGTTGGTCCGAGTTAAAATCATGCAGAATGGAAAGAGATGGATTTGGTCACTGCACTGCAAACTAATAAGACCTTAGCAAATAAAATGATCTGGTATCTAGATGATATATCTTAAAAATTGTTATTGTGAGACTGATGTAAGTTCTTTTTAAGATTTTTTTTTTATATTTATTATAAAATTTAAAATATTGTATGAATTTATATTAATAAAATATTATAATTTTTCTCACTATATTGGCAGATAATTTGGCCTGTTACCAGCACATTCCCTAAAATAATAATATTTGGCTTAATAAACTTTTTTTTTTAATCTTAGAAAAAGCCTACAAAAATGCAATCTAATAAAATAAGAAATATAAGATATATTAACTAGATATAAAGATCATTTTATTTGACAAGATCCCATTTTTTCTGTGTGACAGTGAAAATGTGTATGTGTAGGTTTTAATGGTCATTATACTACAAAATCGACACAACTGGTCGTTTGATCACCCAGATGTTTGCAGCTGTAGGTAATTTCCCTTTGGGAAGGTGAATGTAGTACACCATTGAGGTTACATTCACATCGTCGTTCGCAGCAGAGATATGACACTATTCTATCACTTTCTGTATTTCATTCTATTCTATTTTATTATCTTCTGATTTAATCCTGGTTAAAAGTACTTGTAACTGTAAATGTAATTTTACTTGCAATCTGCAAGTCTGCAATAAACCACAAAACTTATATTTCCATTTTTTGGTTTTGCATAATTTGAAACTCCCTGTTGTCCTTCACATTGTGTGTAGATTTCATGATGAATGAACCAAAAGTAACGACCCAAAACTATTTGCAATTACTTGGTCTGGTTCCACTGACTGCAATAAAGGTAAGAAAGTTTTCTCTTCCCCTTTTAAAGTTATCTTCGATCTGTATCTAGAAATACAAGGTTTTGTTCCGACAGCAGCAATATGGTTCAATTTAGAATCTTTTATTAAAAATGGTTCACTATAACACCATACAGAGTACTGCTAGAAGTAGGACATCGTAACAATGGCAGAATCCTGTTTGGTGCTATACAGAAGCACTATCAAACAGGTTTATTTAGAATCATACAGCTTCTATACGAACAAAACCTCCATTTCTGTTTTCAGTTTTTGACCACATATGAATGCACTTGTTTCCATATACATAGTGTGTAAACTTTGAATGAATGGAGCAAAAGAAATGACCTAAAATGACTTTTTAATGAGATTACATTATTCATTCAATTAAACCGTAAATGATGAGTTATTTTACTTCCCCTGTTAAGTTATTATCATTTTGGAAGATAATGAAGTTTTGTTTTTAGTTGATTTCAACATGCAGTGAAGCAGTTAAGCATTCAAAGAGTTCTCTGAGTGTATATGGTTCTACATGAAACCACTGTCCTTACTATGACTTTTACTATTTGCAGTGTAGCTGCTTTACCTAGTTCCCTAACAGTAATTAGTAATAGTGAAACATGTAGCAGAACAATCCCAGAGAGAAAGGTACACTGAAATATACTTAATGTACTTCCATAACTTATAATTATGAAAAATTTGAAATAAAAAAATATAAAACACCTCTTAGATTCATTTAGAGATACTTAAGTACATATTAATGTACATTTTCTGTACATTACAATTTACTATATTTACAAATATACTTACTTAGCATACTTCTATTAAGCGCTCCAAAGTACTACTGAGGTAAAAATATAGTTATTATGCTTTTAATATATATATATATATATATATATATATATATATATATATATATATATATATATATATATATATATATATATATATATATATATATATATATATGTATTGCACTTGTATTTAGCATACATAACAATAGTAAGGTTGAAATATACCTGCTGCTATTAAAGTACATTTCTAGTACATTAAAATATACTTCATTTTTACCTGGGTATAACAAGATAATACGAGAATAGTTCCAACATCCTCTCAACCTATTATTAAAAGTTCATATGGATTATATACAGGAATATTATATAATACTCTTATTTTAACTTTAAACACTGAATTCTTTGGTTGAAGCCACGGCCTCCTGTTTAGAGAGAGCACATACTGGTTGAAGTTCTCTGCTAAGCTCGCTGCTAAGTGTCTTCAGTATGAATAAATGGATTTGAATTCATGTAGAAAGAGAAAGTGAAGTAAACATGGTGAAAGGATATAAATGAATGGTTCCTAAGAGGTTAGGCTAAGCTAGCGTAGACACCCCCCACCAACTCTCCGGCTGAGTTATCTTTACCCAGGTTTTGTCTTCTCTAATTGGAGCTGATGAGGGACTAATTGGTAGCTTTTTTACAAAGCGCGGTGCTTAAGCAGCGGCGATGCCGAGGGAGACAGCATGAGCAAAGTTAATGAGAGGCTTTGGCCGAATAAAGGCCCTCTTCCAGCAGGGAAGGGCAAGGGTGGGGTGGGGGGAGCGCAGAGAGGAAAGTTGAGGATATCCCTTTTGTTTCTGCAATCTTTTCCCCCTTTTTTACTGCAGCGTGCAGGTATCTGAAAAGCGAGTTGGAGGGGACGGTGAGCACTTGTGAAGATAAAGGAATCCATTCTGTATTGTCCCGGACCTTCGTTTTAGTGTGGCCGTAAATAAGGGGCAGCAGGCTCTCTGCTGAATGCACTTTAGTCCAGATGAATAGTGAGAAAAGGCTTCACACGCAGCCACACAGGGCCGTGTTGAGCCACTTTAACGTAATGTTTGAATACATGCACTCTCACTCTCTTTCACACACACACTGGGGGTGCTTCGTGTGTAGGCCATTGTTGGGTGGAAAGCACACACACACACACAAACCAATGAAATAAGTATGTTTAAGAAAAACTCCATCTACACAACACCTGAAATGACTCAGATTTGCTTTAGATGGGCTCAAATATGAATTATGAAGCATGTCGTCAACAAAGACCTTCCAGGATGTTCATATGTGTGGCCTTCCAGCACTGTTGTGTGCTAAATACGGGTTTTGTTCTGGGTCCTTTCAGTATTTCAGAGACAGTTTTAATAATGCCTGTCAACTAATTTCCACTGAATACATAGCGTCCAGCAATACATGAATTGTTATCAAGCCTCTCACAAAGACTGTCTTCAAGGTCATAACTCATGTCCCATCCTGATCATGGAAACCATATTTAAACTCATTGTCAAAAGAATAGCTGCACCCGGAAGGAAGTTGTGGGATTGCAGTGTTATTGGGGAAGGAAGATAAAGGTTACCAGGAATAATAAATGATGATCAATTTAGACTGATATGGGTAATATTTATTGAGCTACACATACAGAAGTAGTGTCTCTCAGTATGGCGTTGGGCCAACACTGTCATGGGCCAACAGTATGGCGTTTGTTAACACACCATGAAGTTATAGACCTTCCTAATGAGGTCCTGTGATAATCCATCCCGTGCAGCTTGAATATTCTCACATAGTTCCTGTAGATTGTGAGGTAAGGGTGGGAGTAGAGTGACACCAGGCCTTCTGGACATGTGACATGTTATAACAAACCCCTCATCTTTGCACTCCACACATGGATTCGTTGGTCGTCTCCACCAAGACAAAAGCGGGACTTGGCACTGAAGATGATCCACTGCTGGTCCGTCATGACACCTTTGCAGTCTTTGGTGATGTTGACCCAGGCCAAATCTTGTGTCTCTGTCATGTGTGTGTCATGACTTAGGTCTTGTCCACAGAAAATTATTAGTCTTGTTATTACCTGCCAGCATAATAAAAATCTGTCAGCTGTTTTTCATGGTGGGACACAGGCAGTCATTGTCATATATATATATTAAAGGAAGCTAGCTGTCACAGAATCTAATCCAGTAAAGCAATCTGATTTGTAAGTACTGCTTAAACTTCAGTGAGATTAGTTTGAGTCTTCAGTTAGCTTGCAGTTTCATCCAGCTGTAACATCAGATACTCAGTTTAAAATGTACATTTTAGAAAACGTTCAGTCTAAAAAAACAGAATCTCTGTATTTTGCCAAGTATGTTACACATACAAGGAGTTTTCTTGGTGAGAGAACCCTTATATGACTTCATCTTCTATGCCACTTATCCTTCTGGGCCACAGAGCCCTGCGCTCATTGTGCAGAAGGGTGGAAACATCCTGGACTTTCAGCCTGTGCACCACAGGGCAGATACACAGACACAAGACATACAGCATCTCCAATTCACCTGACCGCATGTCTTTGGACTGTTTAAGGAAACCCACACAGGCACGAGAAGAGCATGCTCACTCCACAAAGAAAGTACACGGGACTTTACCCAGGCCCTTCTTAACAAAGGTTACCCACTGCACCACCATGCTTATTATATACATATATGAAAAAAAATATATAAGGAAAAATATTATATTGACAGATTATTACAGAATGATATAAATATTTATTACATAGAAAATCTGCACAGTTGCTAATAAGCATTATGTTACAGAGGAGGTACTGCAATACAGTGAGACTCCACAATAAGTTAAACTAGCTAGCATATGTGTTATTGAAAACCTTTTTCCTTTTCATGGAGTGCATCATTCTGTCTATCCGGTTGGATGTTTAGAATAAAAACGCCTTATTATTTACAGTCCAATTGAACCTGACAGCGAGCCGTGAGTCAGTGAACCTGAGCCACTAGCAGGAGTCCCTGCCCAGTGTGGGTAAGTGGGCAGAAGTGATATTTCCCCCTGCCTGTGCTGGCGTGTTGTGTTATTTGTTCTGCTTTTCTGGTGTTAATACTTGTTGTTCAGTGAACAGGATGTGACAGCTTCATTGAGCTAAGCCTCTGGTGGCCTGCTGTGAGGTCAGAAACCAGAGCCTGGCCCACTGCTCACAAACTAGTTGCAGAAAAGTCTTTACAATCCCTATACCACATACACAAAGAGGACTACCTGCAGCACTAATACTGGCTGTAGTAGCAGCTTGTGCACGTTTGCCTTGGTGCCTGGTGTCGGGGGAAGAAACCCTGTTGGCCTTGGCTGATGTCATGCAGCAGCTTTCTCTCAGGCCCTATAATTGGCTGGCCAAATATTTGCCCTGACTAATTTGTAGTGGTATTCTCATACTAAGTAATCCATTAGCTCCCAGCAGACCCCATTGTGTCTAGTCCAAAGGGGCCATTTGCATCTCCTTTGTCATTTAAATGCTGCATTTCCTTTTAACAGTGAGACTTAACTTCTTAATGAATAGAACAAAAGAACGAAAAAGGAAAGTAGCTGGGGCTAAGCTAATGATGCTAAGCTAAGGAGACCTATGGAATATCAATAGTAAATGAGGAGACCGCTGAGCAAGGTCAGCTGGACAAGTGCTTTTCACTAACCCACTATTCACAGACAAGAAAAAATCTGTGTGCTTTTAATCTGGATGGTTAGCCAATGTACAAAACAACACATTGCCTGGTTTTCTTTTGTTCATTTGTTTTTGAGCAATTATGAGTTTATTATACCCATTGGATTGCAGTATTTAGAGGGTCCAGGGTTAGGCAGCTGTTGCATCAGTGGGAAGAAAAAGCATACAGGCTAATGTGCTTGGTATGTGCATATAAGGTAATATAATAGGAATCAACACTATAGAAATTACCAACACTTCACCTTTTATAAGTACATTGTATATTTGCCATTGTTAGGCTCCAGTAGTGAGCCGCGGTGCAGCTGGTTGAGGCTGACCTCAGAGCAAAGGTCAGGGTCTCTCTCAGGAGTGTTCCTCATTAGCCCTGAATCCCGGGGCAAAGGAAAGTGAGTTTTGTCGCTCCCCACCAGCTGAGGGGCTTTGGAAGGCCCCATGAGTGAGCTGCCCTCAGGGTCGATGTAAGCTGAACCCTGTCATTCAAGAACATGAGTCATTCTGGTGTAAGCACCTCCAAACAGGGGTTCAGGTAACACTGATCTGAGATCAACCGTGGTCATTTTTGATAACAGGGTTTCTGGAGAAGGTAACTGATCTTGGTTCAGAGTAACTAATGCAGTATGGTGACTCTGCATCATAGGCTTAAAGCAGCCAGTGCTCATGAAAGTTAATTGCAGACTTGTTAGCTGGATTAGAAGATAGCACTGCATAATTGAAGATGACCATGGTTAACTGTATAGTATTAGTTAAGGGAATGCAGAAAAGCCATTCATTGTTAGACATTCATTTTTCCTAATCTTTGATACATTTAATATGTAAACTTGTATAATCATCTTTCATCATTATCAAAATTGATCTACTGAAGAAACTGTTCTAGAGATAATGAACACTGAAACTTTGTTTCTAAAAGCCCTTCATTTAACATCTGGAGGATTCTTCCAAAACATTAATTGAGACAGGAGTATATATGAGATCTCTTAGATTCCACATATAATCATAGTAAAAAAAAAGTTGCAAAAACACCTGCACCCAGAAGGAATCAACTGACAGGAATGAAACTTGGTGGGTATATATACATGGTGGGTAGGTTTGACATTGTGAGCCATGCTCGGCCGCGCATGTGACGCCAGGAAGAACTACCTTATTGCTGTACCTGGCTGACCCAACAGCCAGGACTGCAGACCCTCGGCAAGTAATGATGTCCTCCATGAGTCATTATTAACACCACGTCAACGTCACCAAAGACTGCAATGGTGTCATGCCACTGTCATGGAGTGACTTAGAATGGTAGCAGGTCCTCTTAAGTGATGAGTCCCGCTATTGTAGAATCATGGCCTCCCCTGTGTCTTACTTTACTCTTGAATCCAAAAACCACAAAGAGAATAAACATGATGCTGATAAAGATTTGTTTTCTGTTCCACTCTATTCTGAGAGTTCACAGCTCACAGTAAAATTCCTAGGCCAACACATTGTCAACACAGATGGCATACAGCCAGACACAGACAGTGTCCAGGGATATTTGGGTTATGTGCATGTCCTATTGTGTTTTAGTCTTCTAATATCATGAGTAATAAGTAGAATTCACCTGTTTGCATTATCATTTGTTAGCAATGTTGGCATATCCACCTGTTAGCACTGTTAGCATACTCACCTATTAGCATTATTAGTAATGCTTAACTGTTAGCACTATTAGCATAATACTCACCGGTCAGCACTATGCTCACTGATCAGCACTGTGCACATTCTATGATGTAATCTTCCCTGAAACTGTGAATCACTATTAAGCAATGTCATGTGACGTTCTATAAATAAAATAGCACATTGTCAGCTTCCAAATAAAAATAAATATTAAAGTTTTTAAATGTTAAATATTAAGTTCAAATATTGATTAAATATTGATATCGGTTTATATCAGAAGTAGTAAACATCTTTATTTTTAGTGTAAGTTAATGTTAAGCAAAATTTAAACTCACAAAAAATATACTGTTTTGTTTCTTGTTTCTTCTTCCTTTTTGTTCTTTTTTTAGCAAATGACAATACTTAAATAAAAAAAATGCTATTAATTTCTTTTACTAATTTTACATCACTTTAAATTTTACTACCATTGATCAAATACAATTGTTTAGTTTTATTATTTATATTATTTTATCTTCATTTTGTTATTTTTTATTTTAATCCTGCTTTATAGTCAAATAAATAGCATATTTGTATTAAATGTGTGATTTATTTATTTATTATTTAAAGTATTTAATATTTAATATTTAAAATATTGGTGTAGACTGAAACAAAATCTCCACAATAAGAGTCCCACATTCCCGATTTACTTAATTATGTCGCTATATTTATCAGTATTTTTTTGTCATTGGTGTACCGGAATTCTTTTTTATTAACATTAATAGGTATGGTCAGCTACGTATGAGTGTTTACCTAATGACGTAAAGTCTCCACCTCATGAATATGTATCAACATCCGGAGCGCGTACTCCATGCGTGGACCAATGAGCACGCGCCCTGTTGGCTTCTCTCGCGCTTTCCCGTGGTGCCACGCGCAGGCAGCGCTGCGTCAGCAGTGAGCTAGTGAGTGTAAAGATGGCGGCGCGCGCGCTGGCGGCGGTGGTGGTGTTGTGTGTCTGCGCGGTGCTGCAGGAGGTGCGAGGCAGCGACGGGGACGCGCCTCACCGGCGCTTCGAGTACAAATACAGCTTCAAGGGCCCCCACCTGAGTCGGGACGGGAGCATCCCATTCTGGGTGCACACGGGGAGTAAGTGGCGGGGCAACTCGGGGGGGCTACTTCCCTCACTCACTCTCTTACTCACTCACTAATTCAGCTGTACTGATCAGTTACCTCACTGAGACTATGATTTTCAATAACCTCTGTATATATAATAATATCAATAACTGTGCTGAGGCAGTCTGCAGGAGACATTGTCATTAACTTTCGTATTATTACTCTTATCATGTTCATGAATATTCTCTCCTCATTCTGCACTGCACTGATCAATAACTCAATCACTGCGATTATCAATAACCTTTTGATACCATCTCATCACTCACTGGGCCAAAGCATGTGACTTGTTACTGACAAACTTCTGTGAGTATTGCCCCATGAGTGCAGATAAGTCAGCACAGCTTTACTGATCAATAACCTCACTGAGACCAATGTATAGTCAATAACCTCCTGATCCCATCTCACTGGGTGCCTTTTTATGAACAAGATGATTTAAATGTGGCAGATACTGCCCTAACGGGGTAGATGTGTACACTCGGTAACCGGCACTGAGAGATCAGCAAGCCCCTGCTGATCAATGATCAATAACCCGGTTATTAATAAACTCTTCTACTTGCTGCTAACTAATAATGGGATTTAGATCCACTTTACTGGGTAAGAGTGTCTCGCTGCAGCTGTCTGCCCTTGAGTTTGCTGCTTATCAGTGTCCTGAAGTGCATGTGTGCACATGCTGAGGGCTGTTTGTCACACGAATTAGTCTTTCTTTGCCAGCTGGACAGTTTAATTCTGAAACGTGGACTGGGAATATATCCGATCAGACAGATCAGAGTTTTGGCTAAGGTGCCACTGAATAGAAAGCTGTGTCTGTGTCTTAGTCACTACACCGTATATACTATGTACTAATAGTATGAGTTCAGGTACACAAAGTATTAGCATATCTGTTAGCCATTAAAAAAAAAAATTCCAGGTGTTCCAAGCTCTTTCCTTTCTGTTTCCCATTGCATTGTGGGACAGTAGTGTCAATCATTACCATACCCAACAATCCATTGGCTCTAAAGCTATTCAGTATTAGTGAACTGACATAGAACTGACATTCCATGAACCTTAAACATTGGTGTTCCACCTTTAAATACCATTCCCTCTGCTCCCTCAGAAGAGAATGTTGGTTAAACGAGCCGATTCCAAAATCCTAAATTCTTATGTAACAGTTTTGACTGCTTAATATTAATGCCACCCTACACACAATTTACATCCGACAACAGAGCAGCAACAGTAAAAATGGTGGGTTATGTGGAGAACTCCACCGTTCCAGGCTGCGTATGGGATGTTGGTACATTTAATTCCCTTTCCAAGGAACTGAACTGCTGTACATGGCTGGAGAATATCCTTAAATATAATTTTCTGCAAACAGGAAACCAACTTCCTGGACACCTTTTATTCCCACAGTTTCTCAAACCTTTGACAGTACCTTTTGAAGCAGCCTTGCTAAGTATTTAACACTGAGGAGACTGAACAGAGGAGCGGTTCCACCTTTATTCGCATCACAACCCCAACAGCAGCCTGTAGCCATGTGGTGTGATTGTGTTTAATATGCTGGGAGGAAGCAGATCATCTTAAACTGCAAGTTTAATCTTCAATATCTGTTTCAACATGTCCCTTCTGTGTGAGCATTGTGGTGTGAACTAGCCAATCAGAGCAAAGCTCATTAAATTACTCAAGAGCTCGCTGAAAAATAGGACCACAGCAGTTCATTCATGGGACCAAATCACACGGTGCAAATGAGCATTCGAATCCAGATGTGGAGATTTTCATATGCCTTCCGTGTAGACGTCATACCCTACACTAATAGCCTGGGGGTGATACCTGTCCCTGTGCTGCTAATCGGGACTCTCTTACCATGCCATTATCAGTACAGTTGCAGAGGCTTCCACATGTCCTTTTCAGCATCCTGATGCACTCCAAGTCACTGATCAGTATGCGTGGTAATTTGTTTTGTGATGGTTTTGTGGTGAGGGGTTGCCTTGATCAGTTTATTTTAATTTATTTATGGAGCCGGGATACACATGGGGGTAATAAGGAAAAATAGTCCCCAAAGAAACCCAGGTATCTCAAGGCCTAAAAGGGCCTCCATCTCAAATGTAGTCATTTTATTTACTGTACAAAATCACTAATGAACCTACATGTGTATTTCAACCTTTTGTTGATATAATATGTATATAGTAGTAAATCTGTAAAAGCAAGTTTTCTTCAGACACTATTTTGCCCTATATGTCTTCCTTTGCTGTGAATGCATTTTTATAATATAATATAATATAATGTATTTTTAGACCAGCACCTACTAAATACCATGTTTTACGATGTCACATTTTGGGCATTAGGCATTGTATTAATAACCATTTCAGGTAATAACTAATCTGTAAGGGAGCTTTTGGAAGCATTTTGATGTCCACTTATTTTAGAGGACCTCTCTGAACAATTCTGGAACGGGGCGTTTCTCTAGAACGCATCGCCAAAACACTTTTTGACCAATTAGACGAGAGATGGAAGTCAACTTTGCATTTCTAGTGCAGCATCGCCACCTGTGCAGGCTCTTTTCCACTTACTGTTGGTATACCCCAGTGGGTTACACCCCTGCCTTCCATACTAGAGTTCGATCCCCAACCTGGTCAGCTAGCCATCGCCTCCCTATGTAAATATGAACTATAAATCACTGTAGATAAGAGCGTCTGCCAAAATGCCAAAGTGTTGACGATGCTGTCATCAGAGGGAAAGTTGGCAGCAATTTAAGGAACATGGTTTATTGACTTCCTGTGATTCGGGTCATAACTAGTTCAGCTGCAGTTCCATCTGTTGTTGAACTAGTTATGGGGATTCCCTGAGATGGTAAAGCCTTTGTTGAGGCGGTATGTATCCTCCCAGCTGCGAGGTTTGAAGATCAAAGATTGGAGCAGCTTCTGTGGGCCTGTCTAGACTCGTCACATGGCCTAGCTCTCCTCGCCAAAGCTAAAGGCTTGTGTTGCAGCTCTGAATAAAACTCTGGACACAAAAAACTTTTGACATTTAAAGGAGTAGCTTGAACTAACATGTTAACGTTGCTAACTCTAAATAAATCCATAATGCATTGTCAGCATGCAAAAAGACCAAAGGTCAGTGTAGTGTTATCGAACAAGCCATGGTCTAGATAATGGTTCTGCCACGATAACCATTTCATATCCAACTTCGGTATGTGTGCAGGAACTCTCCAGTGTTTTTGTGTGTGCGTGCTGTGCATGTGGAATAAGAAAGCACAGGTCTTATTACTGTACCTGACTGACCCAACAGCCATGATACAGACATTCAAAGAGTAGTGATGTCCTCCATTAGTCATCCCGTTAGTGCCAGCACCATTGGCAGATGGATGCACAGCACAGGACTACATGTACACCACATCAGTCTCCTTGCTTTTGTCTTAGCGGAGACAACAATCGAATCCATGTGTGGAGTTACCGTGGTCAGAGGCGAAGATAAATGGTTTGCTGTCATGCGTCACACATCCAGAGGGCCCGACATTGCTCCAACTCCACCCCTACCGCACAGTCTGCAAAGATTGTGTGAGAGTATTCAAACTGCATGGGATGGATTATCACAGGACCCTATTAGGAACATCTACAGCTCCATTCTGAGATGTCCGGGATGGTGTGTTAGCAAACATGGCGGCCCGACACAATACTGAGAGGCACCACTTCTGTGTGTGTAGCCAAATAAATATTATCCCTATCCGTCTAAATTTATCCTAGTTTATTGTTCCTGGTAACTTTATATTCCCTCAGCATCCCATGTAAGAACTTTGTGAGATTTTAGAGGCGGACGTCTGGTTCCTATTAGTACCACTGTGATCGAAGTCATTTGGAACGGTTTGGTGTGAAATTCTACGTTCTAAAGAAACATGCGTCTGAGTTTAATGCCTCCTTCACAGCTATTGCAAAAATGGTTGCTGCCTGATGTCTGAGAGTTTTCTAATAGTTTTTATATACAGTTTGCGCCTAAAACGGAGGTGCAAGCAGTCCATCTCCAACCTCAATCTGCCTCACCTTTTCCTGCTTGATCATCCTCTGCAGATGTTTTTTATTGGGCTGAGTTGGAAGACGGGTTGGTGACTACTGGCCAAAGGTTAAAGATAGCCCTGTTTAGTTTGCTGTGTTTCCCTAAATTCCAGGTGCCATTCCCAGTGCGGATCAGATCCGGATCACGCCCTCCTTGCGAAGCCAGAAGGGTTCAGTATGGACCAAAACTCCAGTCAACTTCGACAACTGGGAGGCAGAGGTTGCGTTCCGAGTTTCCGGGCGAGGAAGGACGGGTGCAGACGGACTGGTAAGAGAAAGCATTATGGAAGTCATTACAGTTCTGTATTAATGTGAGCCCACGGACACACTGTGGGACAGGTTAGAGTGGAACAAATGTACACGGGCCACTTTATTAGAAACGCCATCCCACCATGCTGGTGTACAGTCTATTGATGCATGCATTGTTAGTCGTACTCCAGCACTCAATCAATGGTCAGTTTCTGAATGCAGAGCCACTCTGACCTGGATGTGTTTAGGTCTTCGCCTAGCAGGAGCAGTGACATGTTTTATTAAAATAAACAAATTTTAAATAAATTCATGTCAGTGTCACTGCTGTACACCACTCAAATGATGTCTGGACAGCAGAAGCCCTGTGGTCAGAAACTGAGTGGTGGTAATGCAAGGGAGGGAGGCTTCACATCAGTCATGTGCTTTTACTTGCACCCTCATTCTCAGACCCTGCAATAAGATTTCAGGTGGTCTGATTTTCACCAGCGGGTCATGTGATTTGGCTGCATGATTTTAGGTGTTCCTTTATCACAAAGCCATCACATACAAGTTAAATGTTTATCGCTTACACCCCCCAAACACCCCACCCCAAACATATACATAGTGTTTCTATATGTTACTGCCCCCCTTCCACACCATGCTGCTGTCTAGGTGCATGCTATATCTAGGTCACTTACAGAGCTATATGGTTGTGACTACAGCTGAGAGATTGCTACAGTATGTATTTAAGGTTTGAGGACAGCAGGGAGATGCTGGCACCTTTCAAAATTCCTCTGGCAGCAATACAGTAATGTACTTCGCTTCAGTAGATAGATCATGTTAAGTATACTGCCTTGAAATTACTATGTTAAGTAAAGTATACTGCCTTGAAATGACTATGTTAAGTAAAGTATACTGCCTTGAAATGACTATGTTAAGTATACTGCCTTGAAACAATTATATGTTAAGTATACTGCCTTGAAACGACTATGTTAAGTATACTGCCTTGAAACGACTATGTTAAGTAAAGTATACTGCCTTGAAACGACCATGTTAAGTATACTGCCTTGAAACGACCATGTTAAGTATGCTGCCTTGAAACGCCTATGTTAAGTATACTGCCTTGAAACGCCTATGTTAAGTATACTGCCTTGAAACGCCTATGTTAAGTATACTGCCTTGAAATGCCTGTGTTAAGTATACTGCCTTGAAACGACTATGTTAAGTATACTGCCTTGAAACGCCTATGTTAAGTATACTGCCTTGAAACGACTATGTTAAGTAAAGTATACTGCCTTGAAACAATTATATGTTAAGTATACTGCCTTGAAACGACTATGTTAAGTATACTGCCTTGAAACAATTATATGTTAAGTATACTGCCTTGAAACGACTATGTTAAGTATACTGCCTTGAAACGACTATGTTAAGTAAAGTATACTGCCTTGAAACGACCATGTTAAGTATACTGCCTTGAAACGACCATGTTAAGTATGCTGCCTTGAAACGCCTATGTTAAGTATACTGCCTTGAAACGCCTATGTTAAGTATACTGCCTTGAAACGCCTATGTTAAGTATACTGCCTTGAAACGCCTATGTTAAGTATACTGCCTTGAAATGCCTGTGTTAAGTATACTGCCTTGAAACGACTATGTTAAGTATACTGCCTTGAAACGCCTATGTTAAGTATACTGCCTTGAAACGACTATGTTAAGTAAAGTATACTGCCTTGAAACGACTATGTTAAGTATACTGCCTTGAAACGCCTATGTTAAGTATACTGCCTTGAAACGACTATGTTAAGTAAAGTATACTGCCTTGAAACAATTATATGTTAAGTATACTGCCTTGAAACGACTATGTTAAGTATACTGCCTTGAAACAATTATATGTTAAGTATACTGCCTTGAAACGACTATGTTAAGTATACTGCCTTGAAACGCCTATGTTAAGTATACTGCCTTGAAACGCCTATGTTAAGTATACTGCCTTGAAACGACTATGTTAAGTATACTGCCTTGAAACGCCTATGTTAAGTATACTGCCTTGAAACGACTATGTTAAGTAAAGTATACTGCCTTGAAACAATTATATGTTAAGTATACTGCCTTGAAACGACTATGTTAAGTATACTGCCTTGAAACAATTATATGTTAAGTATACTGCCTTGAAACGCCTATGTTAAGTATACTGCCTTGAAACGCCTATGTTAAGTATACTGCCTTGAAACGCCTATGTTAAGTATACTGCCTTGAAATGCCTGTGTTAAGTATACTGCCTTGAAACGACTATGTTAAGTATACTGCCTTGAAACGCCTATGTTAAGTATACTGCCTTGAAACGACTATGTTAAGTAAAGTATACTGCCTTGAAACGACTATGTTAAGTATACTGCCTTGAAACGCCTATGTTAAGTATACTGCCTTGAAACGACTATGTTAAGTAAAGTATACTGCCTTGAAACAATTATATGTTAAGTATACTGCCTTGAAACGACTATGTTAAGTATACTGCCTTGAAACAATTATATGTTAAGTATACTGCCTTGAAACGACTATGTTAAGTATACTGCCTTGAAACGCCTATGTTAAGTATACTGCCTTGAAACGCCTATGTTAAGTATACTGCCTTGAAATGCCTGTGTTAAGTATACTGCCTTGAAACGACTATGTTAAGTATACTGCCTTGAAACGCCTATGTTAAGTATACTGCCTTGAAACGACCTTTAAGTAAAGTATACTCCCTTGAAACAATTATATGTTAAGTATACTGCCTTGAAACGACTATGTTAAGTATACTGCCTTGAAACAATTATATGTTAAGTATACTGCCTTGAAACGACTATGTTAAGTATACTGCCTTGAAACGACTATGTTAAGTAAAGTATACTGCCTTGAAACGACCATGTTAAGTATACTGCCTTGAAACGACCATGTTAAGTATGCTGCCTTGAAACGCCTATGTTAAGTATACTGCCTTGAAACGCCTATGTTAAGTATACTGCCTTGAAACGCCTATGTTAAGTATACTGCCTTGAAACGCCTATGTTAAGTATACTGCCTTGAAATGCCTGTGTTAAGTATACTGCCTTGAAACGACTATGTTAAGTATACTGCCTTGAAACGCCTATGTTAAGTATACTGCCTTGAAACGACTATGTTAAGTAAAGTATACTGCCTTGAAACGACTATGTTAAGTATACTGCCTTGAAACGCCTATGTTAAGTATACTGCCTTGAAACGACTATGTTAAGTAAAGTATACTGCCTTGAAACACCTATGTTAAGTATACTGCCTTGAAACGACTATGTTAAGTAAAGTATACTGCCTTGAAAAGGTAGGAGCTGTGTTTTTCCTCTGTGTGGCTATTTAAGGTTGTAGAGGTCCTCAGTGTGACATATTGTACCCCATTCTTCAGCACCACTTACCGATTCCTTATCCCTCCTCCCTCCACAGGCCATATGGTTCACCTCTGGTCAAGGACTGGAGGGTCCAGTGTATGGTGCTGCTGACCAGTGGAATGGTGTGGGAATCTTCTTTGACTCCTTTGACAATGATGGAAAGGTTGGTGTGAACATTTTCGCGTGGAAAAAATTGACAGTAATAGCTAAATAATAATAACTATATTATTATTATTATTATTATTATTATTATTGGTGGTAAGTGTTGTTGTTGTTGTTGTTTGTAATCACTTTAGAGAAAACAGTATAATAGCCCTGTTGTCTTTTAATACTGCCATCCTTGGATTGAGAGATGCTGCTGTTGTTGTTTTTGCATGTCAAGGTGAACCCCCCTGTTTTGTTTATAACTATATATTATAATTGACTAAAAATATGTGGATCAGGAATTATAATGGGGTGCCACATATATATTTTTGCTGCATCCCCTAAAAAATAAACATCATAGCACCTCTTGAGCGTATGCTGTGTTAATCCTCTGGAGACTAAACGCAGATTATGTGTCTGTCTGTGTGACCTTGCCTTGTAGAAAAATAACCCAGCGGTCATTGTGGTGGGGAACAATGGAAAACTTGTTTATGATCATCACAAGTAAGTAAACACATATTCTGGCCTTGATGACATCACTTTTGGTCACAGTAAGAGTTCAGAGGAGATTAGTAAATACTGGTTTAATACTGGTGAGGGGAGTAAATCCTCTGTTTGTCATGTGCTCAGTGAAAGTGTGAAATGTCCCCTGCAAACCAAAAGAGCTTTTATAGAACACATGCCGAACATCCGACGTGGACATAAACCAGCAGTTTTGAACTCTGGAGTTATTATTATGGTGGTGATATTTCTGCAGATTTAATTAGAAGTCAGTATAGGTGAGTCAGAAACGCAGGATATGATTGATGTGAAAAAGTGTGTCAAAGCTTGTTTGAGTGGTTTGCTGGGTTATATAAATAACCACAGATGCACTTTGGAACTGTGTTTGGTCAGGATGCTCGCAGCTGGTGGTATAACCTCTGTGTTTGGCTATAGGCTCATTTGCACGCTGCAGCCTCTTTTATCTGTCCTGCAAAGGCAAAAATCACAATAGAGATAAACAAGTGACACATTGCCACAGTTATAGACATATCGACACCATTCCAGCTCCGCAGTGTCTGGCCTGATTGGGAATGGTGTGCTTATATACAGCTTCCCTCCAATTATTTTCCCATAAAGAGTGAATGGGGTAGAAAAGTACACGCCTGTCTACTGTACTTCTGCTTGACCGACAGACACCCTTTGACATGCACTCTCAGGGCAGACTACAGATTTTTTGTCACAGAGTGTTGTTCTGACCCGCACGCGTCTGTTTGTCTTTTTTCCCTATCACTCTCTCCTTGCATAGAGTCTCATTCATTTTCATCCATATTTAAACCCTATTCTTTCCTTTACCCGACATCCCCGAACTGCATGTACTCACCCAGGGCGGATCCCCAAACTCTAACTCGCAGCCATACTGATCCTCACTCCTCTGTGTGTTGTTTCTTCATCCCTCATTCCTCCCATTTAGCAACACCTAGCAGTCAGCTAGTAACTAGCTGTGCAGTCTTATTCTTCTTCTTATTATTATTATTATATTTTTACAAATGGCACTACATTTTCCATTTTGCCTGTGCCAGCTTATTACATCTCAGGAACATTAAATGGCTTTTGCATATTTTGCATGTCTGAAGATATCATGATATATATTTGTTGTGCCATATCATTCCCCCAACCAGAAGCAGAATGTGTTGTGTACAAATACAGTATTTCAAAACACTTGTGCTGTTGTTTATTTTTAGCCCCCTAAAAAAAGCACATTCATGTTTGTTCATGTGTCCTCTAATAATTTTTAGTAGGTAAATGATTAATTATGCATCATGTGTTTTTCCTCCCTTCAGCGACGGGTCAACCCAGGCTCTGGGTACGTGCCTTAGAGACTTCCGGAATAAGCCCTATCCTGTCCGTGCCAAAATCACATACTACAAAAAAACATTAACGGTGAGTAACAATCCTGAAAAGCGAAATTGATTGCTGATTGCTGACAGATCAGTATACAGTAGATTTAAATTTTGATTGCTTTGAACAGGTTTGATGTTAATAAGCAGCAGTACTGCAAACAGTATTATAATTTCGTTATGAAGGGAGCGAAATATGTCCTCTTTAACTGGATGTAGTCTTTGTGGCTTCCTTGCTGGTGCTGGATCTATTTGTAGTGCATTCAAGACCATATAAAATGTCCTTTATGCTGAAACCAGTCTCTGAAAATGAAAAGCTCCACCCTCTTTGCCTTTCAGGTCTTGATCAATAATGGTTTCACCCCCGAGAAGGAGGATTATGAGTTCTGTACCAAAGTGGAAAACATGATTATTCCATCCTCTGGATACTTTGGCATCTCAGCTGCCACAGGAGGACTAGCAGGTAAGTGGGGGGTTATTATGGTTATTATGGTTATTGTGATAAATTATGTCAAAAGTATGCTTTTCTGATCATATCCTGGATATTGTCAGTACTTAAAGAACACTGACCTACTGACATTTTCTACTACAACTTAAACAGAATCGCATGCAGTGTCGTATGCAAAACACTGAAAAAAATAGTGAAGTTTAAAAAATAAATAATAAGAATGATAGTTATTATTATTATTATTATTGTAATGTCCTGGATATTGTCAGTAAGTAAACACTGACCTACTGACGTTTTCCATTTCAATGCAAATGTTATTGCATGTGCTGTAGTATGAAAAATCCTGAAGAAAATGCTGTAGTTTAATTATTATTATTATTATTATAATGTAATGCGAGTTGTGTATTATGAAAACATTGTTAGCCCCACCTTTCTAGCTCTGAACTAAATAAGCACTGTAAGAACTCCTGTCTGAGGTTATTGGAAAGTTGACCAAACTTGATTTATAGATAACGATTTCTGTAAGCCGTGTCCTGTGTTACTGTGAATATCAGATTATCACAGCCCTGTAAGTGCGACAAGTAGGAGAGCATTGTTTACCTCACACTTAAACCAAATGTTGTAACACGTTTCCAGTCGAATCTCACATATTTCACCAGCATATTAATATTGCCTTATTGTTTTCTTCCAGATGACCATGATGTCTTATCATTCCTGCTGTTCAGGTTAACTGAGCCTGGCCAAGAGCTGGTACATGTTGTTTTTTTTTTTTTTTCTCTCTCCAACACACTCACTCACACACTCACTCACGCACATACACACACACACACACACACAAACACTTAAGTGAAGTTAACAAAGAACCCTCCATACTTATTTCATAAGTGTTGGCCAATTACTTCATTCTTTTGTGGGCCGTAATTGGAGTAGTAGTGTGCGGTGCAGCAGGCCTCCGCCGAGTTTTGAATGCGTGTTTTGTTTCTTTCTGTGTGTGTGAAGCCCCCACCCGAACAAGAGATTCCTAAAGAGGACCAGGACAAGTACCAGGAGGAATTCCAGAACTTCCAACAAGAGCTGGACAAAAAAAAAGAGGAGTTCCAGAAAGAGCACCCCGATGTCGAGGGGCAGCCCCGTAAGTGGCCCACCAATTCTAACATGAAATCTGCCTATTGCAACACTAGAATGCTCTTCTTACACTTCTTGCTAAGCATGCTGTAGATACGTGGGGTGGGGTGTGGGGGTGATTGCAGGTGAGTGTAAAGAACTTTTAGAAAGAGGCGTTTTTGAAAAGAGACCTGGTTGAATCAGGAAAAGTAAAGATGAAAGCCAATTCATACTGAAGCTCAAAGTTCCTGAAGTTCAGGCCTGCTCGCTGAACCCACCTCGTCACTGTCCTGAGCAAACTTTGTGTCTCAATCATTAAGTTTATAGCAGAAACGTTCTTAACGTTTAATATAATTAAACATTAAGGTACATAAAGGTTTTGTTCCAGGACCTTTTTGAACCCTAGTAGATAATAAAATTGAATGGTGTCTGGTCCACTCACACCAGCACAGCACACACTAACACACCACCACCATGTCAGTGCTGCTGCAGTGCTGCTGCAGTGCTGAGAATGACCCACCACCTACATAATACCTGCTCTGTGGTGGTCCTTGAAGAACAGGGTGATACAGTATACAGAGAAACAGGTGGACTACAGTCTGTAACTGTAGAGCTACAGAGTGCTCCTATATGGTCAGTGGAGCTGATAATAGACAGTGAGTGTAGATACAAGGAGGTGTTTTTAGTGTTATGTCTGATCTGTGCATAACTATATATGTTTAGTCACACGAGTTTATTGTGAACCATCCTTTGATTTGTTCAGTGGAGGACCTTTACGAGAGTGTGAGCGACCGTGAGCTCCGTCAGGTGTTTGAGGGACAGAATCGCATCCACTTGGAGATCAAACAGCTGAACCGGCAGCTGGCCATGATCCTAGACGAGCAGCGGCGTTATGTTTCCGTCATCACGGACGAGATTTCCAAGCGCGGAGCCCAGTCAGGCCAGGTAGGACTGAAACCAGTGTAATCTAATCCTCAGCTTAATCCTGTATTTTAAACAGAATGAGTTTTATTCTGTTATATATTAATTATGGCTTTATTTATTTGAAGGTAAAAGGCATTAATCTAAAACTGTGTTACATAGTATTCTGTGACACTGTGTTATACACATCATCCTTGGTTTGACAGTGATGTACGGTTTTGTATAGTCTTTGTGTTTTGCATCCATCCACAACCTCAAGTGGTCCTCAGACTTATAAAGGAAACTTCAGTTAAAAGAATCAACTGGTTAGCAGTAAAAAGTTTTCAAGAACTCATCCCAAGGATCCTTTCCAAATCAGAAAACTGTATAAAATTTTAGAAATTGTATACACCCAACAACCGACAGGAATGTAGCTTGGTGCATAGGTTTGACATCGTGAGACATGGGAATGACTCAAGTTTCACGCTCAGCTGCGCATGTGACGTAACCAAGGATGGGCCTTATCACAATTGTGGACCTTCATCAAGCATTGATGCCCTCTAGGAGTCCTCCTGTTCATGCCAGCATTATTGGCAGGCGGCTGCACAACGCAGGACTACATGTATGCAGCCCAAGACTGCGATGGTGTCGTGCCAAACTGACATAAAGTGACAGTCCTGGGAAGAGTCACACTTTTGTCTTTTGGTGGATTAAATGGGTCTGTGTGGAAGCACCGTTGCCAGCATCGAGATGAGCGGTTTATTGTCGCACGCCACACGTCCAGTAGGCCTGGTGGCACTCCACCTCCGCCCCTACCGCAAGATCTGCAGGAACTGCGTAAGAATGTTTAAGATGCATGGGATGGATTATCACAGGACACCCTTACAACTCCATACAGAGACGTCTGGCATGTTACTGAGACACACTACTTCATCATTCATTGTTCCTGGTAACCTTTATCTTCCTTCCCAATAGCACTGCAATCCCACCTTCCATCAGGGTGTGCTTATTGTTTTTCATCGAAAGTATATAATCAAAGTGTATAAAGTGTTTAATCAAATACACTTCCCTAGGAAGTTTCACTTCATAGACTTTCATTGACCACTGAGAGGCACATAAGTGTTGGTAACGGATGTAGAGCTGGGTAAACTGTCTAGTTTGGTTGAACTGCCCTTTTAACTGCACTGGATCAATAAGGCAAGCATTAAAGGTAGCTTATACATTAGCTACTTGATTTATTGATTGGCTCAGTATATCACTGGCTAAATATGGAATTAATGTCCACATTTTGTTCTAATACTTTCCTCATTACAAACCCTACTTCATACCCGTGAGTGCCAGAAGCATTGTCCTAAATAGTGAGGTAATCTGTTGTTTCAGGCGCCGAGTCAGGAAATGGACACTGTAATCTCCACACAGCAGGAGGTCCTGCGTAACCTGGAAGACCTGAGGTGAGCTCCTCCGTATTCCCAACCTGAGCTTGCCTTGTGTTCACCAAAAATCTGATATTTCAGAACAAACAAGCCAAATCCAGGACAGTGTGAGCCTAAATCTCTGTCCAATCTGAGTAAAACCCGGCAGCCTAGGTGTCTGAGGCCAGTAATCTAGCGTTAATCATTTTCTCAAGGAAAATCCTCCTTACCAGGCCATTGACTGAAACCCCTCAATCACACATCTCCCCCCACCTGCCCTGTACACATACCCCAGTACCCCCCACCGGGCAACCTCCGTATCTCTCTAAAGCTTCCTTTTGTGGA
Source organism: Prochilodus magdalenae (assembly GCA_024036415.1). Classification (NCBI taxonomy): domain Eukaryota; kingdom Metazoa; phylum Chordata; class Actinopteri; order Characiformes; family Prochilodontidae; genus Prochilodus; species Prochilodus magdalenae. The sequence goes on from JAMWET010004276.1 coordinate 24,149, forward strand.
GGCTTGGTTTAAGACCCCTTGCTGTGTTTTGGTTATGAGTATACGATGCTAGTTTACAGGCTTCTGTTCTCAGACGCTGGTCTGACTGACCGGTTTACGTTGTCAACGTTTTCTCCTTAGTTGTTTCAGCATTATTTTGTACCCTGTGTTATTGTAGGAACTGGTTCCACCCTCTAATGTTCTTTCAAAAACTAATTAATGATGGTTCAGTTGGGGGCAGGACAAATCCCCATCCTCTCTCCCTACATGGAGACCTTCAGTATCATCTGACACCAATATAAGTTTGTTTTATTGAAGAGCTTCAAGATAACCATCATAAAAGTTTCATATGAATGCGGCAATATGATGATATTTTACCATCATAGTGATACATTTTTTGTTATTGTGATATAAGCTTTCTGGACAAAACAGGAGTCCTCACTGATGTTCTGGGGGTGGTTTAATTATGTGGAAATGGGTTTCTTTGGTTGGGGTAACAGACCATTTGAACGACTGTGCCTACACTGAGTTGTTGGATCAAACCACGTTTTGCCTTCTGATCATCATCTTGCAGAGGAACATAACATCCCAATCCTGGTGTTCCAAGATGACAGGTCTTGCATTCACAGGGCTGCAAGTGTGACTGACTGGCATGATGAATATTCAGGGACATTCATATGCCTGGACTGGCCTGCAAACTCTCCAGATTTTAATCCTTTTGGAAGTCTGTGAGAACTACCTGGAACAACCAGTAAAAAGCCAGGAGATGCATCCACCAAATCTGGCACCAACTGCACAATTCTTTGGTGCAAGAGTGTCTGAACATTGATGTGGCCTACATCCAGAAACTTGTCCGGTCTATTCCAAATCCAATCACAGCTGTTATTGGTACTCGCAGAGATATTATACTGTAATAGGTACATTTCAGTCACATTGGACTCCTTTTTCATCTCGCAAGCTTCATTCTATAAACCCAGACTCTGAAATATCTGAATGACCACCATTGCTAACCTGAAAGCACCGTTTGTTATTTTTCAATTACAAAAAAAATATTCTGACATCAAAACATTACTTCCAAACTCCATCCCCACCACACCACCGATTCATGCGTGCTCCCACTGCACGCATGATGCAATATCGAATCTTTCGCCTGGCCCGATATGATTCTTGAGTATGTACTCTGTGTCGATTCCACCTCTAGATAAATGATGTTCTTATCGCCTCCATCTGCTACGTCTTCACTGCACCATTTAAAATAATCTAATTGCTGTCAGGCACTTGTAGTTGGCTTTGTAGAGATGCGCTGAACTGGAAGGGGGTTAAAAGCAAAAATTAAAATGTTAAGATTCAACTGTAAGTATGAAAGTGTCCAATTCCAGTCAAATGATTCATATGATCTTATAAGCTTGCTTGGTTAATCCAGATTAAACATCCTGAGTTGGTGCCATTGTGAAGATGCCTGAGTAATGAGGTGTTTAGTACTGCTACGCTGTTGGTGTTCAGGGTGGAGGTGTAGTCGCTCAGGATTAGGCTACAATAACAAAATATTAAACAATGGATGATTTTTATATTACCCTGAGATTAGACTCAAAGTCTGCTTCTCAAACTGTGAAAATTGAGGATTAGCGAGAACAAAGGACTAGCCAGAACTCCTTCATTCTTCTGTCATCAAACTGTACAGAACGCTAAAGCTGCTATTGCGGGTTTTTTATGTTTATATCTGAGATTATTAGATTAGGTAGTGTTTTTGTTTGTGTTGGTCTTCAGATATGGAGAACTCAAAATGAAAAATGTCAAACTTTCTTGAAAGCGGTAGCTGAACCTGAGGCCTGGCTGAATGTATAGTCTAGTCAATAATGAACCAATGCCTTGTTTGATAACGTTTTAGCATAAATTATATTTAGCAGTATATGTATACATCTAATCATGCCTGCATAATACTTGCAGTGTATATTAAAAAAAAAAGGCACTGTTGAATCAGTAACGCTCCATTGGGGTGTGTTATTTTAACCAAAACAATAGACTCGTATTGGGTTACATCTAGGTATGCATACCAATAATAATACCAATAAAAGATATCAGAACCCATTAGGCATCACCTATCTCAATCTGCATATTGTACAAATTCTGCTTTGGCGCATAAAGTCGTATGCAGAAGCCCGGCACGGGTTACAGTTTGAAATACGTTAATTAATTAATTAATTAGCGCAATTTTGCACTTCCGCACAATTGTTGTTTATTTGCTGCATTTAACAGGCGAAGAGCGGGGGGGATAATTCTGCCTGACCTGTGGTGTTTTTTGGTGAATGTGAGACGGACCTATGTGTTACTGTGTTGGTCAGCAGTGGTGTGCATCTCGCATCTCTCCAATGGATGCCTTTTTGCCAGGTGTCGCTCTTATTGTGGAATTGTGTACACTGACTTTTAACCAAGGCAAGTGAGGCCTGCAGCCTGCAGTTCTTTAGTTGTTTCTCTGGGTTCTTTTGTGACCTCCTAATGAGTCCTCAGTACATTCCAACTGCAGGTTTGGTAGATCAGGCACTTCTGGGAAGGTTCTCCACTGTTCCAGATTTTCCTAATTTGTAGATAATGGCTTTTTATGTGGTTCCCTGGAGTCCTAGAGCCTCTTTCCAGACAGTAGATTTCTGTTTGGCATCTGTATATGAATCTCTTTTGTACATGGCATCATAAGATCAGCTTTTTGAGACGTTCTAGCTGCATCACATTGCCAGACAGGTTGTATTTAAGCAGTGTTGGGTTCAGCAGGTCTGGCAGTGATCATGTCTGGGTATGGTAGTGAAATCGAACCTGATAGTCAATAGAATTTGGTTTACTGGTTGATTTAAAAGTTAAGGCAATTACCGTTATTATCCCGGGTTCATCACTGGGGTTGTTTGCCTAATACAAAGTTTGATCTGAAATATTCAAGTGTTACAAATATGCAAAAACAGAAGAAAGTGGAAAGGATGCAAATATGTTTTTTATAAGCATTGTACTTGTGTATCATGATTCATCGAAGCATCACAGAATGCCAGTATTGCACTAATGTTTAACAAACCCTATAAACCGTCCCACCCTTATGGTGCCTAGTTGCACATAAACATATATACCGTCTGGTGATGATGCAGCTGACTCTTAATGCTTGTATTCCGCCTGATCCACTCACAGGCATTCACATGTACCTGACGGCATAATCCGATACTCATTAGTAACCAGTGTCATGGTTTTGCTCATTTGGGTTAGTCCACTCTGTATGACCCACCACATTGCATTAACTGATGCACCCTTTCTTCCTTAAACGAATAAACGAACGTAAGAACTCCTCTGATCTGAACCATTGTATAGATTATGCGAATAAAAAGGCCTTGACCTTGTCTCTGAAGGGTGAATTAATTTATTGACCCCTGTTAGTCCAACGAAATTACTTGCTAGGGGACAAAAAGGCTTTCGCCCAATATATAGGTCATTTGGAGTAGATAAAGATTAGATGAAGGGTTTAATAAACGTTCACTTTGTCGCTCAAGGGAGATTTATGTCTAATGATTTTTGTTCCCCCCCTTGAGAAACAAATTTGATTTTGTTTGGGGCTCGGACCTCCGCTTAGCATTAGCCGCCGACGGCCTGCGCCGTGTGTTTCTGGAAGAAAAGGCGCCGTCTTAACGGCGTTCATCCTTAGCGGATTAGACCCCAGTCTTTAAATATATCCTTCATGCACGGGGACATACATGCCCCGCTTCTGATTGCTTTCCTGTCTCTGCGGTTCCCCAAGGAGCCCATGCTGACGACTTAATGCTCGCTTTCATTTTCTCAACCCATCTTTCTGATATTTCGTTAATCGCCTCGGCCTCCTTTAAGACGACTCAGTAGAATGAGGTTTGACGGCTGGCGACAAGGAAGATGTAATTTAATCAGAGACATGATCTTGATTTGAAGATGTGTTCTTGATTAGAAGGTTAAGCCCCTCCTTTATTTATTTATTTATTCATTTTTGCTCTTTTAATGCGCATGAGGTTAGCGTGCATCATTTTGCGTTGAGATATTATAATGAATTTAAATACAGTAGTCTGGGGTTCACAGCTCTGGTTCTGGAGGACTGGTGTACAGCACAGTTTGGTCATTTCCCTGCCTAGGCACACCTGTGTTTGAGTAGAGGACCTACCAAACTACAGGACACTGTCTCTCCACGACCTGACTTGTTTGTGGAAGTTTGGAAACGAGTCATTTAGACAGTCAATTTGGACATGAATACCTTTTGACCTCTGCCCTTTGTATTATGTCATGCTTATAGGTTTGACTATGCGTGCTTGTAACTACACACATATGCACATGTAACTGCATTTTTTAAAGTGCACAATTTTTATTTATCTGACCTGAACATTTTGGAAATCCGTATATAAATCCAAATGTCCTGCAACATTTTTTAGATCTATGCAGTGAATGACATGAGAATATGTCATCAGATGAAGAGTAATCGTCCATTAAAATTTGTAGAAGTGAGTTCGCTGTAGAGGATGCGGTAAATGACCTTAACTTAGATAATTAACAGCTGTTCCCAAATTTTGCACACTCCACTGTCAGCCCCACTAGCTATATAGGAGCACTTTGTAGCTCTACAGTTACAGACTGCAGTCCCTCTGTTTCTCTGTATACTGTATTACCCTGTTCTTCAATGCTCAGGACCACCACAGAGCAAGCATTGTGTGGGTGGTGGATCATTCCCAGCACTGCAGTGACACTGACGTGATGGTGGTGGTGTTAGTGTGTGTTATGTTGGTGTGAGTGGATCAGACACAGCAGTGCTGCTGGAGTGTTTACACATTGTCCACTTATTGTCCACTTTACAAGACACTCCTACAGATGCACTACAGTCTGTAACCACCAATTTACCATCAACATTCTATTTATAAGCTCAGAAGAGACGTGTGGGTCCACTGGCGGTTTTGGATAGTGAATAAATTGGCTATAACGTGTGTAGACACGGTGACCCCTGGTTCCCATCACCACCACTGTAATTAAATCAGAGTCTGAAAGTTTTCTGCAAATGAGCCATTTCACACCAAACCACTACGAAGAATGTTTTACTGAAATTCTGAAAGATAGGAGGCATTCCCCTTAAGCAATGTGTGCTAGCGGAAGACTACTGCCTCTGTCTGAGTGGGTCTGTCTTAATCATGTGAAATATGTTTAAGAGGGGGAACATGGTTTTAGAGGGATTAATTTTGCAGGCCTTGCTGCCTTAGTTGTGGGGTAATTTCATTTCACGGTGAAATTGAGGGATATATGGCCTTTTGGGAGCGTTAAGAAGAGACGGATTAAGAGATTAGATTGGGACAATTCACTGTAATATTAAGATTAGGAATTTGATGTCGGAAGAAGTTGGCCACCGTCATTTGACAGTGGAATCGGGGACATGAGCATTTACCGGCAGTGACACTCCTTGACCACTAGGGGTGAAAGTGACCTGTAACTCCTTCAGCATCAGAAGTCTGTCTGTGGAAGGAACAGTTCATGTCAGGAACAAGCTCATGCTGCTCATAGTATATGTTTGTCTGACTTAATTGGGGGTGTGTGTGTGTGTGTATGTATGTATGTATGTATGTGTGTGTGTGTGTGTATGTATGTATGTATGTATGTGTGTATATATATATATATATATATATACACACACACACACACACACACACATTATTATATACATGTACTCAGTTGTTATTCTCTCTTATTGTTCATAAAGAGCTGTGTAATTAGCGGGTCATTTTAGGTAAACAAAACTTGTTGCCATTTTTTAAATAATTTTATTACTAAATGCTATTAATATACTAAAAGCTAATAATTAACTTTTCATTTATTAATGACTAGATCTGCATATAATATTGAGGAAAGTTGTGACTGTTGTGTTTCTATAATATTACTGCCTTACCTACAATTGCTTACTCATTATACATAAAGAAATATAAAATAAGCAGGTCATTTTTAAGTAGGTACAACTTTTTACCATTATTTAACCCTTTCATAATGGCTTTGTTAATACTCACTACACTTTCTGATGTATTACTTAGTAACAGCTAGGAAATTACAAAGTGTTACCCTCCAATTACCACATCATTACCTACTTAACTCCCGAAAACTCTTTTCTCTGACTGTAATAATGTTTGTGTCTGTATGTGGGATTTTCCAGGAACACGCTGACAGCCTCAGTAAACCAGCTGACTGTGGGACAGCAAGGAAACACTGGAGGTTTGGGCTCATACGAGACCGTCCAACACTTCAATGACATCAAAGAACACCTGCATGTGGTGAAGAGGAACATCGAGCACATCATCCAGAAAAGCGCGGTGAGCTCTCCTGTGATTTGAGGTTTCCTTAGGTTCAGTGGAAGGTGTGTACACAAGGTTGTAGATTTGTGTTCGTCTTGCTCTCTGCTGTCGACCTGAGGAGGATGGGTTCCCCTTTTAAGCTTGGGTTCCTCTCGAGGTCTTTCCTCTTGCTCTGATGGAGTTTTTCCTTGCCATTGACTGAACTCTATTTGAAGGAAAGGCTTGAGCAATCATGCTGATGTAGCTAACAGTGAATTACAGCCTGAAGCTGTACTGACTGTGCATGGTGCTAACTGTTGGCCCTAGGTTTTCATTTCTTGCTAAAAGCTTTGGCTGTTTTGACTGGACTGTTCCTGCAGTGGAAGAAAGATTAGTAATGTTGTATGATGATGCGAGTGATGTATGAGTGATGTATTTGATATTGTGTTCTTCTTATGCAGGGTCCAGCTGAAAAGCTGAAATGCCCAGAACTTCCACCCTTACCGGTCTGCCTCACCACGGCACACTTTGTGGTGGTCGTGGTCATTCAGACGCTCCTGTTTTTTGGCTACGTCTTGTACAAGTAAGTGGCGGCTGCTGCTTTTACACTTCATTTAGAGATACAGGAAATCGAGGATAAAGCAGCATCACTCGCTTCTCCTCCTGTCTAAACAACCCTGTTCAGAAATGGCAGTGTAAGTGTCTGTTCCCTTAAGATATTGATAATGAGTCACTGCTGACTCCACCCCCTTCTTCCACGGGGCGTGTCCCGATGCCAGTACACGTTCTCTCATTTTACCCTCACCTTATTCAACCGTTCATCAGATGAAGTTCATCGTACAGACATTCAGTTAACAGACTAATAGCATCAGTGTTACTGGGAATCCTGCAGCAAGAAGATTATCACATCTCTGTTAATGTATCACCTCTGCTAACAGTGTTAGCTAGTGCTAAACGACCAAAAGCACCACAGAGCATAATTCTTTTAAAAATATTTTTTAAATATAAGTTTTAACATTTCCCTCTCCTGCAGTTTTGTCACAGACAGTTGGTGTTGATGTCTGTTTCTGGACGAGGCTAAAGTCCCGTATATAATAATATAAACATAAATTAAACTAAATTTCCAAGTTTGTTGCCTGATATTGCACAAAAAATATTTTGATATTTTGTAGATATTTCATCTGATCTTGATGGAAAATTGGAAAATTACTGAAACAATATTGTAACTCCTTTCTCTTCTCTTTTTGCTTCCCCTCTGTCTGCAGAAACCAACAGGAAGCAGCAGCTAAGAAATTCTTTTGATGTCACAGTTGCCTGGTTAAAACAGCACAGTATGTAAATGAGGGATTGTTATTGTTTGTGTTATGTTTTTGTTTGAAAGATGTAAGTTATTATACTTGAAAAACTGAAGTGTTTTGTTTGAGAGATTTTTTTTTTTTCCCTTTTAATTTTTTTTTAATTGATCTGAATTGTACAGGGTGTGAATGATTGTGTATTCCATGAGAGTGTTAAATGTTTCGGTTTGAGATCCCCAGATAGGATGTAAAATATTCCTAAGTGTTCAGAGAGTATGTTCAGATTTGTACGTCACTGTTTTACATGGTTCTGCTTCAGGATCTAAACCACTGTCCCCTGAAAGTGTCGCTGTAACTGTGGAAACCTGTTCTTCTGAAGCAATTCATTGTCTCGGGGGTGAAATACTGTATTGCAGTGCTGTAGCTGAACTGCCAAACCTGCAAAAGCCAAGGCCCAGGGGTCATGAATGTGTTTTGAATCTTTGAAAAATTATATATTTTTTTTCTCAAACAATTTACATAAACAGAACACAAACCCAACTATCTGATCTGACTTTATTTTGTCCATCTGGTTTGAAATGACAGAGTGGTCCAGGTCACTGAATCACCCTGCTCTGTATATGTAGGTACTGTTGTATTAGCGTCAGTGTTGTGCTCACACTGCCACTGCTTTTATATTAAACCTTTATGACTATTTATTGGCTGCATACAAAGAATCTACATACATTTCTCTTCTAACGTCTAGTTCTATATCCACTGATTTCATAGTTCTACTGAAACAGCATACCGTGGTTTTACACACTTCAGATTAATATTATATTAGGAATCTGTTTGTATAAGAGGTGCTATATTTTAAGATGCAACATCTGAAGCTCATTAATAGTTTCTGTTAATAAAGAAAACCAGCAGTGGCTAAAATCCCAGTCTGCAGGATACTTTCCTCAGAATTGTGCCAGGGAGGGCACCCACCAAATCTGGCCCAACAAGAGTGCAAGGGTGTTGGAACATTGATGTGGCCTACATCCAGAAACTTTGTCCAGTACACTCTGAATCCAGTCACAGCTGTTATTGGTGCTGGTGGAGGTATTACATGCTATTAGGTATGTTTCAGTCTCAGGTGACTTCTCTTTTGTCCAGGGAGCTTACCCTGCTCTGTTATATCAGAGCTGCACTATGTAGCATTACTGAGACAGGAGGACGAACTAGCCGAAGTACAGTGAGTGGTCTATAGCACGACCAGCATTACAGGACATTCTTACGCAGTTGCACAAAAATCACCTGTCTCAAAATCACCAAAACGTATTACTGTATCTTCAATTAAATTACATATAAAATGAAATTAAGGCTTTATTCATGTCTTTTGGTCTTGTTTTGTGTTCAGTTAAACTGACATTTTGAAAAATGCTATTTATGATGCGATTGACTTCATTTTCAGACCCTTTAATATTTGAGAGTATTAGTATAATGAAAGGGAATTAACAGGCTATTACAATCACTGTGGTTTTTGTGCAAATTCAGCAAATTGAGTGATGATGCGTTACGCCAATAACAAATTTTCACTTTCTGGAGCGATCTGATTTGATAACCCTCGTCTATACGTTGACAGTTTAAAGTTAGCATTAAAACAAATTACATTTCTTCCCATGTAATTTAATGTTCCTGGTCATATTAAGCATGGTTCAAAATATAAACCCATATAAAAATGTGCATACTTCTAATTTAGTGTAACCTTCCTTCACAGTGGAATGTCTTTTGACTCTTAAAGGGCCCATGTAGTGGAAAGCTGTATTTGTCAGTTATCCCTGTATTTTTAATTAAGAGCATCAAACAAAGCCATACGTTGCATGTTCTGTTTTCCATTGCAAGGGTTTAATTATGGCCAGTTGCTCGATCCTTTTAGCAGCAGGAACAATAAATGATAATATATTTAGACGATATGGGAAATATTTATTAAGCTTCACGTGCAGAAGTAGTGTCTCTCAGTATGGCGTTGGGCCGCCATGTTTGTGAACGCGTCATGCCAGATGTCTTGGCTTGGAGTTGTAGAGGTTCTGAGAATGGTACCATCTACACATGGAGTGGTTGGGCGTCTTCACCCAAACAAAAGCGGGTCACTGAAGATGATCCGCTGCCATTGTGAGTCACTCTTATGTTTTAACAAGGTGACTGTTCCTTGCATTTTTGTTTAAGATCCCCAGATAAGAGGTACACTATTCATTAGTTTTCAGAGAGAGTTAAGATTTGTACATCACTCTGTTTTATGTGGTTTTGCTTCAGGATCTAAACCACTGCCCCGCAACATTGTCACTGACAGTCTAGCACCATTGCAGTCTTTGCTGACATAGACGTGGTGTTTAGGGCAGTAGTCATAACGATCTGTGTGCATGTAGTCCTGCGTCTCATAGTCGTCTGCCAATGGTGCTGGCACTAACAGGATGACTCATGGAGTGATAAGGCTCATCCTTGTTCGGTCACATGTGCAGCCGAGCGCTAAACTTGAATTATTTGCGTGCCTCATGATGTCAGACCTACCTACCAAATTTCATAACTGTTGGTTGATCCCCTTTGGGTGCAACCATTTGTGTGATTACTCCTTTGGTGATGAGTGTGTGTGTATATATATATACAGGGGTTGGACAATAAAACTGAAACACCTGGTTTTAGACCACAATCATTTATTAGTATGGTGTAGGGCCTCCTTTTGCGGCCAATACAGCGTCAGTTCGTCTTGGGAATGACATATACTGCGTCCTGCACAGTGGTCAGAGGGATTTTAAGCCATTCTTCTTGCAGGATAGTGGCCAGGTCAGGTGGAGGTTCGTCCTTCTTGGTGGTATGCTGACATTACCCTGGATACCGTGGCTCTTGATACATCACAAAGACTTGCTGTCTTGGTCACAGATGCGCCAGCAAGACGTGCACCAACAGTTTGTCCTCTTTTGAACTCTGGTATGTCACCCATAATGCTGTGTGCATTGCAGTATTTTGAGCAGAACTGTGCTCTTACCTGCTAACTGAACCTTCACACTCTGCTCTTACTGGTGCAATGTGCAATTAATGAAGATTGGCCACCAGGCTGGTCCAATTTGGCCATGAGACCTCCCACACTAAAATGACAGGTGTTTCAGTTTCATTGTCCAACCCCTGTATATATATATATATATATTAAAATTGTGACGTTATTGTCAACATCAAACTCGATATGGACAGAAAAGGGATCCTTGAGTGGATAAATGTGTGTATTTGATTACATAAGGAGGAGGGGATCCTGCTTTCTGTATGAGAAGGTCAGCATGTGCCTGATGGTGAACACCCCGTGCGAACACCCCGTGCTGAGGTGTACAAAAGAGGCCTGTACAAGGCCTTTCACCAACAACATGCTGCATCATGAATGAAGGTAAATAGGAGCTGATTAGCATTGTGTAAACAGTGATCATGCTAGCTGGCCCCCCGCCGGCTCCAGCTTTGTTAGTCACGTTAGCACCTCTGGGTAAAGTGTTCCTATAGGGATTAGAGCACAGAATGGAGAGGTCAGAACACTTTCACTGCTTCTCACCCCCCTCGCCCTCATCAGCTGTCTGCGAAGGATTCCCTTAATGGCTAAAACAACAGCGGGAAATCCTCACGCTGGGGCGCTTTAGAGTGCCACACTGTAAAACCTGATTTGTTTTCTTTGTCTTGACTTGTCCGTCAAGGTGCTTGTTCCTAACAAAACACTTGTGTAAATGTCCTGATGGTGTAGATCTGCTTTGGTTAAACAGCATGAAACAGTTTCACTGGAACTGACTGGGTCAGTTTAGCAGACGGTAGTATTTAGAATGGCTGTAAACTATTAGTGTCCGTGAGTGGATGGAGTAGACAAAGCATGTAGTTGAGTAAAAGTAGAAGTTCCTCCCTTTAGACCTCCACTGGAGTAAACATACTAAAGTATTTACCTTTAAATGTACTAAAGTATGGAGAGTAACATTGGCATAATTTAATATAGCTCTAATATCCTATTATCATTTCAAATATCCTGAGCAAGACTCGTTATCACCTCCTAATCAGTCTATTCAAATGATCAAGTAGAACAGTTTCCAATAGCTAGAACCAAGTTCTGTCCAACAGGTCAAAACAAGCTCAAAACAAAGTGATCGCTGTTCCCTGATTGGTGGGCTCTCTTTAAATGGGTGTGTTTTACTTCAGGAGATAATTGGTAAGCGGTGCTACTGGACTCTTAAGAGTACTCATATGAGGTCTAATGGTCCGTTATGGTCGGTTTCTGGACATAAGATGAGATAATCCTTTATTGATCCCACAGTGGGGAAGTTTACAAAGGTGTTGCTAATTCACATTTGCGCGCCCAGTCAATCTCCAACAGTTCCAGCTGATTTCATGCGCTCCCTGCCGACATCCACTCGGGATTATTAGTGAGCTGTGCTGTTCTGGTGGATCTCTGCTGATAATCTCCCCCCACCAAGCACACGCTGACTCTCACTTGTTCCCTCTCAATCCCCACCCTTCCCCCACTCATTCACTCTTCCCTCTGTTTTCACTCTCTCTCCTCTCTCAGCTCTCCCTTTCGAGAGGATTACGCAGTGATGCCATGGAACGGCCCACTGCATCTGTCGTTATATTCCTCCATCACTCAGCTCCACTGATGTATACACATCTCCAGTCTCGATTGAAGTGTCAGTTCCTTAAACTTAATGCATTGGTTCGGTATAGAAGCGTAATCATGCAAATAATCATACATAGTGAGGAAAAGAAGTATTTGAACACCCTGCGACTTTGCAAGTTCTCCCGCTTAGAAATCATAGAGGGGTCTGAAATTTCATCTTGGGTGCATGCCCACTGAGAGAGACATAATCTAAAAAAAAATCTAAAAAAAATCACAACGTATGATTTTTTAATAATTTATTTGTATGTTACTGCTGCAAATAAGTATTTGAACACCTGTTAAAATCAATGTTAATATTTGGTACAGTGGCCTTTGTTTGCAATTACAGAGGTCAAACGTTTCCCGTAGTTTTTCATCAGGTTTGCACACACTACAGCAGGGATTTTGGCCCATTCCTCCACACACATCTTCTCCAGATCAGACAGGTTTCTGGGCTGTTGCTGAGAAACACAGAGTTTGAGCTCCCTCCAAAGATTTTCTATAGGGTTTAGGTCTGGAGACTGGCTAGGCCACTCCAGAACCTTGATATGCCTCTTACGGAGCCACTCCTTGGTTATCCTGGCTGTGTGCTTTGGGTCATTGTCATGTTGGAAGACCCAGCCACGACCCATCTTCAATGCTCTAACTGAGGGAAGGAGGTTGTTCCCCAAAATCTCGCAATACACCGCCCCGGTCATCCTCTCCTTAATACAGTGCAGTCGTCCTGTCCCATGTGCAGAAGAACACCCCCAAAGCATGATGCTATCACCCCCATGCTTCACAGTAGGGATGGTGTTTTTGAGATGGTACTCATCATTCTTCGTCCTCCAAACACGGTGAGTGGAGTTAAGACCAAAAAGTTCTATTTTGGTCTCATCTGACCACAGAGCTTTCTCCCATGACTCCTCTGGATCATCCAAATGGTAATGGGCAAACTTAAGACAGGCCTGGACGTGTGCTGATTTAAGCAGGGGAACCTTCCGTGCCATGCATGACTTTAAACTATGACGTCTTAGTGTATTACCCACAGTAACCTTGGAAACAGTGGTGCCAGCTCTCTTCAGGTCATTGGCCAGCTCCTCCAGTGTAGTTCTGGGCTGATTCCTCACCTTTCTTAGGGTCATTGATACGCCACCAGGTGAGATCTTGCGTGGAGCCCCAGTCCGAGGGAGATTGACAGTCATGTTTAGCTTCTTCTAATAATTGCTCCAACAGTTGATCTTTTTTCACCAAGCTGCTTGGCAATTGCAATTGCTCCAGTCCTTGTGGAGGTCAACAATTTTGTCTCTGGTGTCTTTGGACAGCTCTTTGGTCTTAGCCATGTTAGTGGTTGGAGTCTTACTGATTGTGTGGGCTGGACAGGTGTCTTTATGCAGCTAACGACCTCAAACAGGTGCTTCTAATTTAGAATAATAAGTGGAGGTGGAGTTTTTAGAAATACTTATTTGCAGCAGTAACACACAAATAAATTATTAAAAAATCATACATTGTGATTTCCAAGTTTTTTTTTTTTTTTAGATTTTGTCTCTCACAGTGGACATGCACCTAAGATGAAAATTTCAGACACCCCTTCATGATTTCTAAGTGGGACAACTTGCAAAGTCGCCGGGTGTTGAAATACTTGTTTTCCTCACTGTATATACTTAAATGGCTCTTTGCATGGTGAAATTGCTCTTCGGGTCGATGGAGAATTTTTGTTCTATACAGCACTGCTATTAGTATGAAGCTCCATGCTTAACACGTTCTTCAAAGGTTCTTCGGCAAAGATAATGGTTCTATGTAGCACCAAAAAGGTTCCTCTATTGCTAGAAGCAGACATCATAACTACAGAAGAACACTTTTTGGTGCTTTATAGAACCCTTTTCAGACGGGTTCTGTATAGAAGCATATAACATAAATACACACAACACAAATAAATCTGAAGAACGCTTTCATGATGCAAAAACGCTTTAGGCATGAAAACAGTTCCTATTGGAACTTGTGTTTCCAATTGAATTATTCAGTTTGCTAAAGATCTTTTTTGAGATTGAAAGTTGCCCCACATTGTCCAAGGTTCTTTTTGTTGTATGTGAAGATTATCCAGCATCTGACCATCTGTGTAAAAAAATTGTCTATAATATGTCTATAATATAAACTCCCCAGGCACAATATGAGTCATCTTACGTGTTTAAGGTGGTAGCAACTTCAGGCTCCTGCAGCTGGCACTGCATGAGGATAATGGGGCTATAAATACCTGTGGGGTGTGAGTGACGGGATCTATAGATTGAGAGGAGGTGCTACAGTGCAGTCAATGTCTCGTTCCATGTGTGGAAAATGGCTCCAAAGCAGATGTTAATGATTGGCTAAAAGGAGTGATTGTATATGGGTGTGCCAAAGAAAAGTGTAAAGGAAGTAGCTGAATCTGCAGCTGCATGGAAGCATACGGGTCTACCAGCAGTGGCAAAAATCCCAGTCTACAGGAAACTCTCCACTAAATCTGGACCAACTGCTTAGTTCTTTGATGCAAGAGTGACTGAACATTGATGTGGCCTTCATCCAGAAGGTCCCAGTCCATGCCAAATCCAGTCACAGCTGTTATTTGTGTTTGTTCCTAAACTGTAGCTACAAGTCACCTACATCTGTAGGAAATTAACTGGTTGCTGCCTTTTCCATTAACTGTCAATGTGAACACGAGGTAAATGTTCAGTCGCTCACCTCAAAGGCATGTCAAGCTGTTAAGCAATCTCACATAGAATTGCATATGTTCTGCAAATTGCAAAATATGTTCTATGGCAAAATCCAGGACTCAAGATGGCTTCTGCTACTGTTTTTAGCCATTGCGCTAATGCTAAACGCTTTCCACACAACTGTTTGTGGCTGTTTTTGAATCACCCCTCACATTTCTTTCTCTCAGACTGCTTTGTTAAGTGTGTACGGTTTCTGAAGGCGAGCACCTTATTCAGACAAATCATATATAATAATAATAATAATAATAATAATAATAATAATAAATAAGGAAATTAGAAAGAGATGAGGAAGGCTAAGCATAATCCCCCTCACCCCACCATTAAACGACCTTCCTCTTGTCCCTGTCGCCTCGATGTGTGTTTTCATTATGTTCATCTTTGTGTTGTTCCAACAAAGGAGCAATGCGAGGATCGTGGGAACACAATGGACTCCCTATTGCTTTAAGTGTCTTAACCTTGTAGAGGCGACCGCAGGCCCCGCTGTGACACTAAAGCAGCATTAATGAGAGATAATCACCCCACAAAATGCATAGACTGTTAAGTCCGAAGGAACCCAAACAGGTTTAAATGTGATGTTGATGTGTTAACTTCCTTCTTTCCGCAGTCGAGATATACTATGGAAAGTTGTTTTCCTATGTGCCATTTGGTGAACACTTTATTATGCTTGTATAGTGGTCCTTAGTGGGGAACACCGTACAACTGAAAATACACTCCATTACCCTGTTGGGCCACCCTTAGCCTGGATATGAGATGAGATATGGTTGGCCATGTAGGCATACGGGTTCAATATGGCACCTTGCAGCACTTTTGCTTACAGATGTTGCAGCTGGGCCTGTAGATCCTGCACACTCATAGGCTGGCGTCCCAGCTGGTCCCAAAAATGCTTGACTGGCGATAAATCTGGCCACCGGACAGATTAAGGAAGTGCTGCTCTCAGGCAGAGATATTCCTGGCAAACTCTTGCCGCATGTGGGGAGCACTGTCCTGACGTAAAATGCCAGTTCGAAGCCATTCCTAAGAAGACCTGGATTCATCAATAAAGATGACACGGTTCCAGTCCAAGGCAATCCTTGTTTACAACACTGGGTGCATTGTTTTTTTGTCAATGGTCATAATAATGATCATGTATTCAAACATGCTGTTGTAAATAATGGTGTAGTATAGGAACTACTTTTCCTTCCGCCTTCTTTCTGTGCTCCCAAATAAAGTTAGCCAATAGGAAGCCACCTTAAATATGATGAAACAAAGTGAGACGGAAATCTCCATTTTAGACGTTACTGAGCAAATATCATCCATACACTCACACAACAAACGTCTTAGAAGATGTAGGGCTCTTGTGAATAACAGTACATGTGTCTTACACTACCCAAAAACATCCAGCAGATTATTACATATTCTTACTCTTTGCTCTTTTATATATTTAATAACAACTTAACTTAGATATATAATGACCTTTTAAATCTAACTACTCAGATATTATTGTAATGTATACACATTCAGTTACGGAGTTTCAGTTGACATGTGAAGTACCACCTGAAGTGAACATTTTAGATACCACCTCTAATAATTCAGCAACCATATAACAACACCCAGCAACCACTTAAAATAATTGATTTGAACCTAACTGGGTTAAAATTAAACTGTTCCCAAACCTCGCCCTTCTGTTTGATATTGCAGGTCTATCTAGTGTTTTTTTTTTTTTCTTTATTGCTGATGGTTGCATTTCCAGTAGCGGACTGATAATTATAATTGAATTTTCCTATTTATTTGCTTATAATAATATATAGTCCAATAATATATACTGTATTATGCACCCCTTATTACTACGTAACAGAGAAAAATATGAATGAGTTAGTATTAACATAATGGACTATAGAATGGGCTATTTATGGGATATTTATAGGGATAAATGGGATATTTATAGGCTTGTAGGTAAGCAGGTGAAGCTGGTAAACAGTTGTATTATTACCCTGCTCTGGCCCCACACAGGTTATATATGGATGATCTGTGAGCTCTGTAGTCGCTCTGTATTGGCTGGTCACTTCATTAACTAATGTGATTAGCAGGAGGAAGCAGAATGCATGATGCCCAAGCTAATCTAACTAGTGCTGCAGTATCTGTACCACTATTAGTGATGGACGAATAACACAAACCATGTAGGTGAGTTAATGTAGACATAACCTAACACTGTACACTAACACATAAAATTTACTGAGTTACTGTACACCAACAGACTACTTACAGTACACTAACACATTACACTTACTGAGTTACTGTACACCAACACACTACTTACAGTACACTAACACATTACACTACTGAGTTACTGTACACCAACACTACTTACAGTACACTAACATATTACACTACTGAGTTACTGTACACCAACACACTACTTACAGTACACTAACACATTACACTTACTGAGTTGCTGTACACCAACAAACTACTTACGGTACACTAACACATTACACTTACTGAGTTACTGTACACCAACAGACTACTTACAGTACACTAACATATTACACTTACTGAGTTACTGTACACCAACACACTACTTACAGCACACTAACACATTACACTTACTGAGTTACTGTACACCGACACGCTACTTACAGTACACTAACACACTACATTTACTGAGTTACTGTAGACCAACACCCTACTTACAGTACACTAACGCATTACACTTACTGAGTTGCTGTACACCAGCAAACTACTTACAGTACACTAACACATTACACTTACTGAGTTGCTGTACACCAACAAACTACTTACAGTACACTAACACATTACACTTACTGAGTTGCTGTACACCAACAAACTACTTACAGTACACTAACACATTACACTTACTGAGTTACTGTACACCAACACACTACTTACAGTACACTAACACATTACACTTACTGAGTTACTGTACACCAACACACTACTTACAGTACACTAACATATTACACTTACTGAGTTACTGTACACCAACACACTACTTACAGCACACTAACACATTACACTTACTGAGTTACTGTGCATCAACACACTACTTACAGCACACTAACACATTACACTCACTGAGTTACTGTACACCAACACACTACTTACAGTACACTAACACAATACACTTACTGAGTTACTGTACACCAACACACTACTTACAGTACACTAACACATTACACTTACTGAGTTACTGTACACCAACACACTACTTACAGTACACTAACACACTACACTTACTGAGTTACTGTACGCCAACACACTACTTACAGTACACTAACGCATTACACTTACTGAGTTACTGTACACCAACACACTACTTACAGTACACTAACGCATTACACTTACTGAGTTACTGTACACCAACACACTACTTACAGTACACTAACATATTACACTTAGTGAGTTACTGTACACCAACACACTACTTACAGCACACTAACACATTACACTTACTGAGTTACTGTGCATCAACACACTACTTACAGTACACTAACACATTACACTTACTGAGTTACTGTACACCAACACACTACTTACAGTACACTAACATATTACACTTACTGAGTTACTGTACACCAACACACTACTTACAGTACACTAACATATTACACTTAGTGAGTTACTGTACACCAACACACTACTTACAGCACACTAACACATTACACTTACTGAGTTACTGTGCATCAACACACTACTTACAGTACACTAACACACTGCACTTACTGAGTTACTGTACGCCAACACACTACTCACAGCACACTACTTACATTACAGTAAGAAAACAAGTCATTCTTTTAGTATAAGGCAGCAGGACATCTTAACTTTATGAATGCAAAATGAAGCATCGTGTGATGGATCTGTAAAACTCATGATACTGAAATCTAGCAATGTCATTTAAAATGCATTGGCAGAGAAGAACCAGAAATCACAGGGATGAAGCAAAAACATGGACTGTCTGGCAGAAGTAAACCAAATTAAATACTATAATAACTGAATATTGAAGTCGGGGAATACTGCATATAGAAGCTTTTCATTGCTGTACACAGGAAATTTTCACACAGTGTAAACAGCAGTGCTTCTGTGTTCAAACGATGCATGAAAGTAAAAAATCACCAAAGATGGGGATACATGATTTTCACTGGATAGCAACGTTTTGATACTCTACTTCTCCAAATCTCAAAATTCATGATAATGTTGTCTCCATTAACCAAGTCCTTTCATTTTCAGCTTTCAGGGAATAGCTGATCAATAGCAGGACCCAGTGAGGCTGTGTGCAGGACAGGATGTAATAGGAGGGAAAAATCTCCCAGCCATCTGCCTTTGAAAAAAGTAGAAGCCGTAGTTTAATCCAGATTACAGCCTTAGCACAACCCCTCTCTCTCTCTCTCTCTGTCTTTCTCTCTCTCTCTCTCTCTCTCTCTCTCTCTCTCTCTCTCTCTCTCTCTCTCTCTCTCTCTCTTTCTCTCTCTCTCTCTCTCTCTTTCTCTCCCTCCATCAGTGCACCCTTCATACCACAGTCAGGCCGTTTGGTTAGCGACTTTCCAGACCCTCACACCCCGGACCGAAGGCCTTCACACATAAATAAGGAAGATCTAAAGGCGTCTCATCTCTCTGACCTCTGATATCCAGCTACAGGCTTCGGTGGGACGATAAAAAATGGCTTTTCTCATCAAGAGTATGGTGGGGAACCCTCTGAAGGGCATGGGTCTCGGGGGAGGAGAGGAGAAGGCCGAAGAGGAGACCCCCAAAGACCCCGCAGCAGCCGCCGGAATGACTAGAGAAGAATATGAGGAGTACCAGAAACAGCTTGTGGAGGAGAAGTGAGTAAAGGCTGGTGCTTTGTAGCTTTACTTACCCTCACAGATTCAGCCTGTAGCTGTAGTGCCGCCATTGTTTGACCTTCAGAGGATTCAGGGAAAACCACCGTGACCTGTGAAGTTAATTGTAAATCATTCTACAAATGATTTTTGTTGCAGTTGTGTAAACAGAAACCAGCATGTGATGATGCACAGTGATCATATTTGAACCTGTTACCTTAAAATAACATGTCATTTCTATTGAACATCTGTATTTTCAGATTAGGAGTTAAGTAATCTACTTTTGAGTGGCTGTTTTTGCCCCAATATGCTCTTTTTTGAGTATTATTTCGAGTATTTTGAGTATTGTTTATAGATATTTCAGTGTTCAGGTTGAACTAATATGATACACAGAGCCCATTAGGGTTCATTTCCTCAACGCTGCTCCTTTCATGACTGTGAATAAATAAAAAATATGTAAGAAGCCTGTATTAATAGTGCATAGAGCCTTGCGCTTGAGCTACAGACTACTGTTACATAATCCCTTCGTCAGTAATCTTTCCCTTTGCTGATGGCAGTCCGCCATGTTGACAAATTCAGTGCTTTTCTATGAACACTGCTTCATTTGAACATAAACGCTCTCTATCATGTCAGTACGTAGGCCATAACTGTGCCAATGTTGCATGTTAACTATGTGATATTTCATATAGTCTAAAAGATTAATTATACTAACTAACTGAGGGCCTAAGACCTGATAAATCAAACAAAATCTGATTCAAACCTAAAATGAAAAAGCTTGTCATGAGCTCAGTGGTGGCATATCTGCTAATCAGAACAGTGATTAACACAGGCTAGCACACATACATATATAGTGGGATCTCTAAAATGGGAACCATGCAATGGGTTATAATATGTATATAATATGTATATAATATGCTTCTGTATGGATTACTGTATGAAAGTCTAGTACAACTAAAGCAATCATTGTGCATTCCTAACATATGAATGTTTATGACTATAAACGTTTAGTCATTTTGGCCTCATTCATTAATGTTATAAAGCTACATGCATGTATATTCACAATGTTTCTGATGGCAGACATTTTGAGAGATGGTTATGTAAGATGATTATATGGCCTACACTAGGCAGAGATACTCATAACCATGATTATAGACCAGTACGCTTTGTTTTTAATTTGAAATGTTTTGCATTCAAACACTTTTATACCCTTACTATTTATTAATATGTAGTAAAGTCAATTCTAATCCAAACTGTTGAGGCTCATTCCTTGATAGCATGCTTTGAATACCTACAAGCAGCTCATCAATAGAAGAAATGAATGCATTTATGTAATACAATTCCCAAATGTTGCATAATGAGATTAACCCTGCACCCAGTGACATTTGATGCCTCTGTCTATTAATAAGAGTCAAAGGTTCTAGATAGGAAAGGGTTCTCCTATGGGTACAAGCTTCACAATGTAACAACAGTCTTTTTTGGTGCTATGGTAAACCATTTTCAAAAAGGTTTTATATAGAACCATATACAACACATTCTCCAGCAATATGAAGCACCATTTTACCAATCAAACCATGTCAGCAAAAGTGGTTCTTCATAGAATCTAATTTAAGAGTGGCAAGGCAAATAAATTAGACCGCTGACTGGAATTATTATTTATACACATTGCTAATTATGTACATCAATGATTTTTTATAAGGGAAATTAATACAAATTGACATTTTGGAACAGTAACAAGCCATGTATGACTTTTCAAATATTCAAAAACATATTACTGGCAAATGACGTACTAAAAAACTTTGACAAGATTCAAATAAAAACATATCGTCACTGTCCAAAGAAAAACAAGTATCTCCAAAATGGACAAAAACCTAATTTAACTGTAATGGAAGTCAATGGAACCAGATGTCTTTCCAAGCACTTTTGGGCCATTTCTGTTGGTCCGTTTATCATGAGATTTTCACACAGTGTAAACAGCAGCTGCTGTGGGCAAATTATGCATAAAACTAAAAAGGACAAAAATGGAGATACATGTTTTTGATTGAGCAGTGATGATATAAATGAGAATGCATAAATGAGCTTGTCTATCTAAGAGAAAGCAGAAGCAGAATCAAGTAAAC
The DNA here is from genome assembly GCA_024036415.1 of Prochilodus magdalenae. Lineage (NCBI taxonomy): Eukaryota > Metazoa > Chordata > Actinopteri > Characiformes > Prochilodontidae > Prochilodus > Prochilodus magdalenae. Next base: position 46,015 of record JAMWET010004276.1, read on the forward strand.
TGATTGATGTTTCTACATTAAAACCCTAAACTGATCAGTATCTGTGACAAATACTTTCTGCCTGGTTTCTGATAAAACCTGCCTTCATGGTGCATTGGCCATCTGTTCACCATTTTAGTTCTTTTGAATTGATCTTACCCAAAGCACACAGTGAAAAATGCTATGTAGATGCACCCAAATGTAAATAAACTGGTTTACAAGTCGGTGTGGATCTGTTCACCCAGAAGGACTTTAGTATCCCCTCTTAATCCTGAACCTGGCAACGTGATTATCTTCAGCTCTAATTAGCCACCATAAATACAAGCTCGCCTACAGAGAACCACTTGTTACAGAGAACTCCCCAGCCAAAGTGAAAATGTTCCCATCACTGCAAATCTGCAAGGAAAATATATGATGACATATGTTGAAGGTGGAAGGAGCTTTTTAAAAAACTTCAAGCACTTTGGGTTGGATCCATGCTCTTTTGCTTTGCTTTGCTTTTTTTTTTTTTTTTTTGAATATCATTTCTGTATTTATTAGCTTCTCCAATAGTGTGTTTATTTAAGGGCGCTTTATTGTAAGGGTGTAATGCATGCTGGGTATTGTACTGGGAGAACATTTATGGATGATAATACTAAGAATATTAAAGTGCCATACCGATGAGGCTGACAGAATATTATATAATGTGTCTAATAACACATTAAAGGCTAGTGTTAGGCCAGAATGTCCCTTTGATGTCTGATATCACGCTAATGGTTATTAAGTACTAATAAATGTGGAACAATAAGAGCAAACAGCTAATATTTGCATTGAGTGCATGCATGTGGATGCTTATGCCAGAGTTAATATGTGTACTGTGGCATGTGCAACATACAACAAAGTTACTTTTTATATAATGTATAATAAGCTTTAACAACCTTTATAATGTGGCATGCATTCTACACACATGCTCTTTCTATACGCACTCATTTACAAAACTGAAAAGCACAGAGACCGGGAGACTTAACAGACTATGTAGACTAAATAAACAGACTAAACCAAAGAAAAACATTTGATTGAAGAGTGATTGTCTGGTTGGTGTTTTGTCTGAACCGTGATTAGGTGTCAGGTACAGCAGCAGTGCACGTGGCCTGGCCTTAGCTAGAGCCTCATCGCCGGCTAAACAATGAGATTAACCAACCTAAGGTGCTTTAGCACCACCTAAGCTGTAGCATTTACCGCGGAGGCCATTCATATCTGCTCCTATGTGAAATATTACAGATTAAGAAATTGTTGTTTTATTTTTAAAGATTTTTGAAATAACAAGTACATTTGTAACAAGCAAACTTTAAAGAAATAAAGGTGGCTTTAATTAAATATGGCGTTCATGTATCCTGTATGTGTAAAGTCCACGTCCAACAACATATAACTTATGTATAAAAATGTGATCTGTAATGCATTTTAGAACAAAATTCTTTTAAACAACATTACATGGTACATGGTAACATTACAAGTCATATGATTATAAAAAGCCTAAAATGATCACTTTATTACACAATTCTTTTTTTTTCTATTCAGTTCTGTATTATTGTTGATACATTTACATGTAGGGTGTACTTCGAGTCCAATGGGTGTAAAGTCTCAGTTAGCTTAGTTTCCAATGTAGTTTCTATACACTAGGCCGTAGGGTGTAATAAGGATTTTATTGCGTTAAATGTTCTACTGTAATTGTTCTCAGTCCTGCATGTGCCATGCTTTGCTGTATTACTGATACAGGAATCTATGAACAGACTTAATTGTGGTCTGACTCAATGTAAGGGATAGCAGGACTCCACTAAATTCGTCTTCTAAGACTGAATGTTTTATAACCACTATAATTGACAGATCAGGCCGACAGACTAATAGATACATAAACAGACAGACATACAGATAGATGGATGGATAGATAGATGGATGGATGGATGGATGGATGGATGGATGGATGGATGGATGGATAGATAGATAGATAGATAGATAGATAGATAGATAGATAGATAGATAGATAGATAGATAGATAGATAGATAGATAGATAGATAGATAGAGTTTTCCTAACCTGAGCTGATCTTTTGACTGCTGATTTGACCCTCAGGATGGAAAGAGATGCAGACTTCCTGCACAAGAAGGCAGAGCGGGCGACGCTCAGGGTCTGTCTGAGAGAGAAATACAGATTGCCAAAGGTAAGAAATGTCTCCACCTGACACAACATGTTTCTCAGGTAGTTTAGACAGAGTGTCTGTAGCGTCCAACAGAATGTCATAAATGTATTTATGTTTGATCCAACAAGCTTCTGTCTTTACCTGTAGTAAATCCTAATCAGTCAGACAGTAGCTATGTTCAAAATAACATTATGTACTGTACTAGTACATACTGTACTCTGCATATTGCATACTGCTCCTCCATGTATTGTATACTGCACCAAAAAACTGTATACTGTGTACTACACTCCTATATACTGCACCAACTATACTGTATACTACGTACAGTACCTGTATACTGTAAGGTTTATCCCATACCAGTATATACTGTATATTACAGTAGACAGTATATACAGTCTTATATATTTGATACAGTATATATATATATTATACACTTGACCAGTATAGCTGCTATGCTGAATATCAATCATCAATATCTGTATCAATATATATATATATATATTCCATAATTAGTCAAAACATAGTGTTTACCAGAACACACATCTCTCTGTTTGTGCCTCAGAGTGAGCAGGATGAGAATATGATTCAGATGGCTGGGGACGATGTGGATGTACCGGAGGAGCTGCTGAAGATGGTGGACGAGGATGCCACGGAAGAGGAGGAAAAGGACTCCATTCTGGGCCAGATGCAGAACTTGCAGAACATGGACATGGACCAGATCAAAGAGAAAGCTTCTGCTACGCTGACTGAGATGAAGAGCAAGGCAGAGGAGAAGTGTTCCGTCATGTAAACAAACACACCAGGATGTTCTATTCTATGATATACTGTACAACAGTTAGTTCCAATCTGATTGGTTAAAAAGGAAGGGTTCTAGCAGTGTTATATCTGAAACTGGCATGTTATATTCACCATTCTTATATCAGTGCAATGACCACTAGCTGCTAATGCAGCACCAATGGTTACTTTATTCTTTACCAAGTTTGTGGTGGAACTGCTTTTCTGGTGGAAGAAATTGCCAATATCAAATTATTACCAACACTATGCAGAGCTTCTGGGCTTTACGTCTTCTTTCCTTTGCGAAACTGCTGGTCTGGTGTTGTAATGAAGAACATGACACCTAAGATGAGCAGCTGCGACCAAGTCATATCCGCAGTGTTATTCACAATAACAGTCATGTGCACTGTTACTGGGACTACTTTTTGCCGGATAAGGCCCAATTCAGATAATGGCTCCAATTTAATTTTCATCTTAATTTTCAGAATAAGACACTTCCTGTTGAGTCCATTGCTATATACATGTGTGTTTTAAAGTTAAAAGTTTAAAGTTATCACCCTGTTTTTACCCCTAAGTGAAACTAAAACTCTCCTCCAGAGAACACATTTCTTCACATTTTAATGCACAATCATAGTTTATTTGCAAAACTGAACATACTAGGAGATGTACAAAAGTACATATGATCTTTTATGATTTTTTTTCAATATGTTAAACTCACCACATAAGTAGCACTATTGCCCAGAAAACGTAATATTTAACTTAGCTCCCTGTTTAAGAGTCTGTTTCACTTTCACCAGGCTAAAAATGTGCAAAGCTAACAACAATGAATATTCAGTATAAAGAAGTTACAGAAAAAAGACCTGTAGTATCTTAAGAATTGATTTATGGTGGAAAAATCCATGGATTTTAAAAAGGCGATCTATTTTGATTGCTCTTAAAAGCCATTTGAGGAGTATTGTACGGGAACCTTCAAGGGCCAATGATCCACATGTTTTTTTCCATGTAATTTTCACTTGTTTTCTCAAGATCTTGTGATACTTATGTCATTATCACAAAAT
>JAMWET010004276.1:55000-140000 GCA_024036415.1 Prochilodus magdalenae
GTGGCCTGCGGATTACCAAACTGCTGTCAGTCTTACTTCACCACTAATTACACGTATCCATTCAGTGCTGAGGAAGTTGGCAAATTCTTCCAATTAAGTTCACCTCATTCGCAGAGTGACACACACACGCACGCCTCTTCAGCTCATCTCAGGTCCGGAGAAGTGAGTGTTAAGGAGTCTGTCAGGGAGATTAGTGGCTTTGCAGCTTTCTCCACTAACTGTGCTGTTTAACAGATTCATAATCCAGAATTCAAATGGCTGGTTTATGTTAAATGTGCACTCACTGGTCACTTGATCAGAACCTCCGTCTTACAGCTTCACCTTGGTGGGGTACAACTGAGACCGCCGCCTCTCTGATTATACACACTTCATTTTAGCAATCTAACACAGTTTAGAGTTCCTAGCCCCTCGTCACTGGTGAATTTCTGACCCCAGAGCCGACTATCCACACGTAAACACAGATGCTAGTGTGATATTCCCAACTCTTTACTGATGTGTGTAAAACCCAATACAGTATTAGGTCAGTGGTGGTTATGTGGTGGTCCTGTTGTGGTCCCTTTCATTGATGAATGTTGCAGAGGCAGTCCTCAGATATTGTGCAGTTACAGATGGATTACAGTCAGTAACTGTGTACCTAAAAATGGCCTTATGTGGTCAGTCATCATTTTGAATCAGATTTTTTCCTAACAATGTTTTAATCATTTATCGACTTTGCTTTTTTAACCAATTAAACTTAATTAACTACTTGTTTATTGATTTTATGCTAGATACTAAATTTAAAACAGCTACTAAATAGCTTAGAGCAATTACTAAATTATTTAGAGGGTTTACTATATGGTAGTTACAAGAGTTTTCAGGTTTTAAATGTTCACGTAATTTTCACATGATTAAAATATATATGACATGCACACAACTGGTGCTTCACAGAAAATAATATATCTTGGTAAGCAAGAAAATGGAGAATGATTGCACAGCTTAGAAAACTAAAATTTTTACACAAACTCTACATTGGATCAAAAAGTTGTATACAAGCACCAAATTCAGATTAGACTGAACATTCCAGAAAACAAAAATTGTGGGACTAGCAGGACAAATCTCCAACAAGAAAATAAAGACATAGAATAGAATGTAGAATATAAATCAGATAACAGAGTGTCACTAACGATGTATATCTATTTAATATATCAAAGAAGTCTCATATTGAGATACGTAAAGCTAATTCTGAGATTATACACCTTTTTCCAGGCATTTCTGTGTGTTTTAAATGATTTAAAACCCCATTTTAAAGACCTTTGCACTATATTGGCAGGACTTTGGTAGAACTGTTTCAGCTGTATTTCTTAAAATCATTGAGATTATCTACCAATATATGAGATAATGAGATAATTCTACTTGCCAAGATATATTTTTTTGTAGTGTGTCTTTTGGTGTCAGCTACTTTTGGCAACAATATTGATGTAAAACACTGTATTCATATATAATTACTGTCCACATTTAAATAAAAAAATGTAAATGTAATTCTATAAGGCATTAGCATGCAGTGAGATGTGGTGACGTCTGAGATTGAGTGTAATCTCTCCTGCAATAAGTAAAAAGATGGTTTAATATTTCTGTAGGGCTGTGTAAGGGTCGCTGGGAGGAGTCCAGGGTCCCTGTGACCAATCTGAGTCCTCCATCAAGTGCTGTGGGGGGATGAGATAAACACAAAAGCCCCCCCAGCTGAGAGGCTTGTATAAAAGCCCCCAGAGGATGCTGATTTGCCACTACGACCACAAGCTGGACCAAGGTGATGCCTTCAGCTTCTGAAGTGACCCACCACTTTTTTCCAGCAGCGGAATGATCTCACTCACTTTTGGCTTGGAAAGTAAAATCTGACCAAGAAATACAACCAACACGCCTGAAGTTTGGAAGGTCGTACCTGAGCTCAGTCTGTGCAGTGGTCACTGGGAGCAGCTTACACCAGTGTTAATTTGGTGTTTTGTTTGTTTTATTTGTATTTTATTTAGATTTTGATTTATTGCCTGTTTATTTATTTGGAACCTCTTGACTAGTCTCCTGCTGCCGTTCGCTGGAAGCAACTTTTTCCTCCATTCTTTAATTTTTGTCTACCAATTCAATGCGTCTTGTCGGAGTGCAGTGTCAGAATATGGAGGAGCAGCTTTCCCCATCTTCGCATATGGTGCGTGCTGCTGGACCTCAGACTCGAGTCCACAGCATTGAAGCCATTCTGGGTTTTAGAGAGGAGAAGATGCTGCAGGTCGAAACCTGCGGAACCAGGGGAGACACGAAAATGGACACGAACTGTGAAAACTTCCAGAGTGAGTTACTGCTACATTACACTGTAGTGTACTTTATAATACTACACTGCTATACTATACTATACTATACTATACTATACTATTTTATATTATACTGTACTACACTTTGATATATTATACTACACTACGCTACACTATACTACAGTTTACTATACCGTACTATACTATCCTATACTATATTGTACTATATTATACTACTCCATAATGTTAAATACTACACTATACTATACTATCACTGCTGTCAGAAGAAAAACCTTGCATCTCCACCTTTGTAATTTTCTTCTCATTATTTTCTTTTACATAATTTAAACATGGCAGCGTCAAAGTATAATTTTACAATCAATAGACCAAGAGTACTTGGAAAAAAAGTCTGCTTCCACTGACTTCCACTGACAGTAAAGTATGTTTTTACGCTCTACTGCTTTCAGTACTGTAAATTCTTCGGTAACTTTACATAATTTGTAATTATCCTTTATAAATGAGTTTTATAGTTATGAGAATAACTATTTAAAATTTGGATCAGCATATAGAAAGTTTAATAGGGTTAAATGTCAGTAATTTGGTTTATACACTGATTCAACTGAAACACCCAACCTAAACCTGAATAATTTCAGAGAAGTGCATAACAGGTTTGTCTGTCGGGACAAAGTTTGTATTTTAGTTTTGCTACCCGAATTAACTCATCAGCTCGTTCCCGTATCCTCAGCAGGGGTCGTGTACCAGGAAAACGTGTAGAGTAGTGGTATAATGCTTGTGTGTGCTCAGGTATAGGCTTTCAGGTCCTAAGCGTGGGCCATTTATTATCCAAATGTAACCAACACATGTAATGCCAACAAATAAACATATTGTAATGTAAAAAGGCTTCTGAAGGCTGCAGTTTAAATGCATTAATAAAGACATTCAAGAATAGTCAGTTATGTGTAAATAGTTACTTTAATATATATTTAGTATATTTTTTAGATTTTGCTAAAAACGTTAATCCAAACATGGTGAAATTTCATGCGTCTCATGCAGCACTGAATCTTCTCCTAATGAATCATGATTGAATCGAACCATTATGAGATTTGTGTATACGAATGACTGACTTAAATATATAAGCTAAGTGAACTTACATGTGTGCATGTGTGTGTGCAGATGCCCCTTCGAGCCCGGACCGCAAGAAGCACCGGCGGAACAGGACCACCTTCACCACATTCCAACTGCATGAGCTGGAAAGGGCCTTTGAGCGGTCACACTACCCGGACGTTTACAGCAGAGAAGAACTCGCACTGAAGGTCAACCTGCCAGAGGTGCGCGTCCAGGTGAGAGAGTGTTCTAAAACTTTACTAAAAACTAAATTTTTAACAAAATTATTACAGAACCAAAAATATGATTATAATAGTAGATTATTCAATTATAAAGACATTAGCAGTCCAATTTTTGTTTGTTTAATCGTAATGTGGAATTAAATAAATCTCAGTAAATAACATGGCATAAAATATATATTTATAAAATATGCAAAATATTTATATTAATTTACTAACAATGAACATAATTCAATACAAGTATGACAAACTCCTATTAATAATTTATATTGTTGCACAGACCACTTTACACCATTTTAATGAGATAAAACTAAATAAAACAGTCCTTTAAAATATTTTGATTTCATGGTTTATATTACTAGTTATATCCTAACTCAGAAGCTACATGGGAAGCAATGCAAACTGGGAGCTCTGTTCAGGTTATATGAATGAAGAATGGAAGTCTGGTCATATAAGGAGTTAATAAAGTCAGTAAAAGGCTTTAAATGTTAATAGTTTGTTGAAAAGCGTGAACACTGCTTTTGTCTCATCAAGAGTTCTATTATGATGTCATAATGACTTCATCACTTCTAATAACCACCTGACGCTTAGAGTTCTAGAACCACACTGACTCAATAACAGCTTGGATGAAAGTTAGTAGCTGTCTATTACATTCTAGAATCATGCTGATGCAACAATGGCTTTAATTGCATTAGAACAATGTTCTAGTACAGTATTTTCTAGAATCACAAAAGGTCAGTGCCATAATCTGCATAAACAATGGTGTAATATTATATTAATGCTTTATAATAGCTGTATTACTATTAATAATATAATAATTTCATATCTTGTAAATTGTTCTGCTTTCATTCTCCATTTTTGTATCAATTTTTAGTTTTTGGCTAAATTTGAGACTGCCAGTTTGGCTTCATGTGTAAATGTCAGTGGTTCAGAATGACTTGGTAAAAGGTCTGGTTCCATTGATATACATGAAAAGTAAATTAACAAAAAATGTTTTTCCTTTTCCTAAAAAGCCATCATTTTAGAGATTTAGATATTTTGTTTTGATTTGCATAGAAATCATTAATATGCATATATCTACTACAAACATGAAAGATCACTGAAATATTTCTGCCTTGGTCAGTGTTAACCTCTTGGACCCTATATTTATTACTCCATAGTTGCAATGAGTTTTCAGTGAGAGTTGTAAGTTCTTCAGCAAGTTCTATAAAACTATAAGTTGTGTAGTTATGAGAGTTAGGATCTAAAGTAATATCAATCTGCAGTGTAGAATCACTTACCACACACAGTTATTCGGACATGCTGACACAAAATTCCTTTAGGAGCTGCCCAGTGTAACTGCCCATTGACCAAGTGTACAACAGATAGCTCCTGGACTGGAGTATTCATTTAATCTGATTTCCCAAGCTCTTTATTAACCCCTCATTACCATGTGACCCTCCAGGTGTGGTTCCAGAACCGTCGTGCTAAGTGGCGCCGTCAAGAAAAGCTGGAGGTCAGCTCCATTAAGCTCCAGGACTCTTCCATGCTCTCCTTCCCCAGGTCGGCTGCTCCGGCGCTAGGCGGTGGCGGCCTGCCGCTGGATCCCTGGCTGACAGCACCCATTTCGGGTCCTATCTCATCGCCTAGCTCACCCTTACAGTCCCTACCAGGCTTTATGGCTTCTCAGCCTTCCAGCTACACCCCTCCACCTTTTCTGAGCCCTCCTTTGCCTCACCTTGGCCCGGTGTGCCCCCCTCCACCCATGCCGGCCTACCAGTGTTCAGGCTTCATGGACAAACTCAGCCTGGAGGAGTCCGACCCCCGGAACTCCAGCATAGCATCGCTGAGGATGAAGGCTAAGGAGCATATTCAGTCTATAGGGAAGACATGGTAGAGGCCAGAACATGCAAGACTGTAATCTGCACTGCACTGTGACAGACTGGGCCTATGAGGTCCTACAGGGTCATACAACCAAGCTGGATGCATCGGGACGGCGTATTTGCCATGGAACCCATCACAAGTAGGTCCAGCAAAGCCTGAGCTGGAACCCTACTGGATGAAAATCAAAGCAGAGACTTAGAGCGCATCACTGCCTCCCTGCTGGAGAGACTGCATTTCCCTGTTTTGATATCTCTATTTTGACAAAAGGCATTGGCCGATCAAATAGTGTCAAGTGCAGCAGAAGAACCCAAACTAAATAGAAAACGTCCCTGGTTAAATGCGTTCAGGGGCTACAATGGAGATGTTCAGCTCTATTTTTATAATATATCTTATTTTGTTTCTTACTAAGAGCAAGAATAAATGCTATTTGCTCCAGACAATCAAATAAAGAAGAATATGAAGGATGATATAGAACAAGCAAATCAAAGGTCTCATATGTTCGTAGTCATTCACACGATCACATCCCCCACAATTCTGTAAATCTCTTTACTGTGCTCCATGCAACGTCAATACAACCTATTTATTTTTCCAGATGTGTTCCAATAGTTATTATTCTCACTGATTTGTTTTTGTAATACACTGCATGCATGTGTATGTGTGCATGTATGCTGAGCCCATTTACAGTTGAATGGTGTCATTTTGCAGGAACGTCATCCTAAATAATGTTCATTAAAACGTTCTCATAAACCTGCGGTGGTTCATGCATCCCTGTATAGTCATTTAGACAGATATACTGGGGGTCCTGGGCCAGTTAATTAACCTCTTGGACCCCTTAAATGTCTCAAAATCAGCATAATAGGGGCTCCATAAAAAGGTTATAGGGAAACAGAGAATACAAATTCAGGGAGAGCTCATTGTTTAGCCTGCATCACCAACAATCAGCAAGTTGTTGTTTTCAGGACAGATGCTGCACTGGGTGCTGCCTCAGGGTGGTGCTGTAGCAAACTTGTGCACCCAGCTGGTTCTTCACAGTCTGGCAAATTAAATGATGTCTCAAATCTTGCCCGGTTACGCAAAGGGTTAGATGGAAAGTGTGAGTTTAGATAAAATAGAATAGAAGACTGTGTAAGATCTCAGTTATAGTGTAGAACTAGAAAAGAGCATTTTCATAAGAAGGACTGTTGAACAGAGTGGGTATGTGGGTTCGCAGCCAGGCAGCCAACCGCAGTCTCTTAAAACTTCATAGACTTAAGTTAATAAAAGCTGCTTTGCTTTGAGTTAATGGAAGCAGATTGTTAATTTATTTATAAACCACATTATTAATTGTGCCTAATTATGATTGTGCTGAAATATCAAAAAAGGAGAAATAATGGCCCATGTCAGATATCCAGGGATCAACACCCTAAAAACCTGCATGGACTCAGAACAGACCAATCGCCTTATTAAAGAAGTGGTGCAGAAAAACAATCATATCAAAAACAAATTATGTTATTATTATTTATTAATTCACAAGATAAAAATTTGTACAGGCAAAGAAAAGACTTGTGTGGGTTTTCAAGTCATTTGTCAATATAACTAGATACATAATCAGTTAATCCCTACATCCCTAATTAATACAGTCAACTAATTCATTATGAAATCTCTTTCTCTCTCTCACACACACACACACACACACACACACACATACACACACATATATTTGATGACACTAATAGATTTCTATTTCTATTTATATTACAGTAAGTAATTAATACTACACTAAAACCCAACCATAACCATAACCTCAGTATCCAAAAAGCCACTGTTCTGATATATTAGACTTTCCAAAAAAATGATCTGTGGTGAAAACATGAGCTCAGGTGATGACTAGAAAAATGTCCACATGTCCACATCATTCTACACTTGTGAGGACATATTGCTGCATATGGTAAGAGACAAGAACACACCGTCCAAAACACCAACCTTCAATGAGTCACATGCGTTTGCTTCCCCCTGGTGTTAATGATAAGTGATGCACTGCCGGGGAAATAAATCCAACTATAAGCTCTGCAGTAAAACAGGACCCGTTACTCTTCCCTTCAAAATGAATAAGAAAAAGAAGAAGAAAAAGAAGAAGAGATCTATCTAAATGATATTTAACATTATTAGAACTTCATCAATGCACAGTATCCTCTATTTTTTAAAATATGTATCAGTGTCAGGTAAGAATTTGCCTTGCCACAATATTTTATTTCAACATTTTGGGTGAGAAGAACTGCATGAAGCCCATTCGCAGACAAATAAGAGACCAAAGTTACTGCAATCATAGTCCACAAGAGAGTATGAAAGATAATTTATTATCATATATCATTAAAATCTTTATGTATCGCAATATCACACACATGTACGCTACTGGCTCACATGGATGTGGACATGTGGAGGCCCCTGGAAGGACCCGTGGCTGTGGTAGTAGAGACTTGTAAATACGTCCCTGTGGTTCAGTCTAAGAACAGGCGTTAACCACAAGGACCTGCTGGCGGTGCAGCATGGTATCCTAGGACTGTTGACCGCAGTCTTTTAGCGATGCCTCAAGCAAGCATGGGTGCCGTGGTTGGTCAAGGCCAATCGTCACTGTCCAATGCACCAAAAACGGGGCTTCCCCTCTGCTGCTGTGGTTAATGAGGAGCAAACACTTGAAGCATTACATTTCCTGCATCTTACTCTATGGCGACACAACAATATTACAGAGCATGGTCACTGGCACACTCTAAACAAGATAGTGGGTTGTTTATTACCAGTAAACTTTGTTTGACTTCTTGAGGTATCGAAACCCTTTTATTGGCTCTATATAGAAACATATGTAAAACATTATTTTAAAAAAGATTATCCTTTCTCCTTTTCTGGAGAAGAGCAACAACCAATTCAAATGGTATTTTAAGTTGTCACATATGACTTTTCATGCACATACAAAATAAAAGTCCTTTGAAATGAACCCCAAGAAAGCCTGGCTTATTGTTACTCTTTGTAAAATATGATACAAGTCTGAATAAGCATTTTAGAAATGATAAAGATGAATTATTCAGACATCCTTTGTATCATTTGAGAACCTAATAACAAGAGTAAGAGACTATTAGAATGAAGCTGACAAAGAGCTGTAGTCCCTACTCCCAAACAGCAATTCCCTCCGCAAACCATTTAAACCATTGTTTACCTAATGTAGAGGTCACAATTGAGTTACTGAGTCGATCACATGGCATCTATAGAGGCTGCAGGCTTTCATTAGTCTTGGTACAACGTGGTGAAAGAGTGCTTTACATCTCCATTATCAGCTATTCATCTGCAGCAAATGAGCAGAGCAAACAGCGTATATAACGGAGTCAGGTTGTGTGAACAGGATGCACTTAAGCACATGAAAAACCAATTAAGATTTCTCATTGTGAGAAAGCTCAGCGTCTGTAATGGGGGCCTTTGTAGTGTCGGACAGCTGAGAGTGGGAATATGGCTCTTTTCGTCAACAGATTTCTGCCAGCTGACGCATACAGGGCTGAGGTTGTAATTACGCCATTACAGCTGAAATGAGTGACTATTTGACGGTTATAGTGAATCCAAAAAAGAACAAAAGTTAAAAGAGAATGATTTTATTGTGGAACGTTAATGTTAACTAAGCTCAAATAGTTACATAAAAAGCTAGGTCAATTAGCGGTGCTAATGGCATTGTGCTCACTGATGACTAGCTTCCACTGACTGACAACAAGCATTAGCATGTCACGCTATTCCTTTAAAGATTTGAAGTGTCCCATCAGTTTGAGATTTGGTCACAGCCTGCCCCAGTTCTTCAAATTTTGGAGTGGTATGCTGCCACCTAGTGCAAGTAGAAAGTTTAACACTACTACCTCATTCTGCACTTCCAATAAGGCCGTCATCCGGTCATTTTATCGTCAAACACTTTTGGACTAATTTGAACAAATACATAAATAAAAAGGCATGTTTTTATTTAATGGCACGTAACAATATTAGTGCACTGAACTTGAACATACTTGATAAGAACATTCCGCTTATAACTAGAGTTATTGGAGTGTTATCTTATGTATCATTAGTGCAGCATTAAATAGCTCAGCTTCATAAGTCTGACTGAATTCATTATAACTTTCATTGTTGTCACATATCTGTTCTTCAGTGTTTCCTCACTACAGTATCCAGCATGCAATCTGTCTCAAGCAACTAGAGATATTGCTGGGAATCCTTGTGGTGTCAATCAGTCATGACTGCCAACACACTCACTGATCCAAAATCAGATGCTTCTTCAGGGCTCCTTTAGCTAAGAAAATGGTTCTAAACAAAACTACAGTAACCTTCAAAAGAAGCCCTTGCTTGATTAAAGGGTTCCTTGCACTGTGAAAGAGTTCCATATAGCACCAAAAAGGGTTCTTTTATTATTATAAGCTGACATTGGAACATTAGCATAACTCTTTGGTGCTATACTAAAACCCTTCTCAAAAGGTTTCCACACAGTACCCTCTAGAGTACATTCTCCATTAATCTGAAGAACAGATACCATGAAAAAAAAGATATTTGTGTGTTGTAGTTCTAAATACAATCATTTCTATTTACTAAAGGACATCTGAGGAACCATCTTTTCTTAAGAGTGTGGCCAGGCTAGCATTAGCATAACTGTAGTCTTTATAGTTGACCAAAACCGTGCAAAATATAGCAAGTGTTTATGTGGCACAATATGTGCAATAGGTGCACATAGGTACCCAGGACAAAGGTTCTAGTTAAGCTCCTGACACCCTAGTGTCCTCATATGAGGACATTACATTTCTGCTTCTCTACACCATGATACTTTTTAAAATGTTGACCCTTTGGCCTCATATGAGGACATTGCTTTTGCCAAAACAACTTCTTTTACAAAGACAACGTTTAGTTTTTATACTTGTTAGTATAAAACTTTGTTGTATGAGGCCAACATTTATATTTACTTTAAATACTTGGGTGGTAAAAAGAGACCTGTGGCTACAAAAAAAAAGCCCTAGTCCAATAGCCAGACCATACATACGTGCCTGGACAGCTCCAGTTCTGGACAGAGACAGCTGCTATCAACATATACCTTATATCATTTATGGATGCTAAAAAAGTGATGCAGTGTAATAAAATGATGCACGATTTGTAGATGGCATGGAGCTACATTCAGATAGACTGTATGTCTGTACAAATCAGATTTATCCATCTGCTGGTAGTACGACCCAACCTCATGTCTTAAAGACGTTTGTGGTGATGTTGTGGACTCACTTGCTAGTTTGTGGTGGAGTTTTGCACAGCAGAGTTTTCTAAAACGAGTGATAGAGGGACAGAGGTGGTTAATAGATAGCAGTAGCCCCCTCTGCTGGCCAAAACTAAAACACCACTTGATGTCTGCCCGTCTGCTCTGCCGTCAGGTCTTTAAACTAATGCATAATGAATGAGAAAATAATGAATAAAATGTCCTCAAGACAAATTTATTTTTGAAGTATACTTATATTACTCTTTTGGTAATATTAATGACCAAATTTATTATTTAAATTTATTTTATTAATTTATTAAATTAAATGTTAATAATTCATTAGTATATATATATATAAATAATAATATAAATATATATATTTATTCCAATAGTTTTTTATAACAGCAACAATATGTTGTTAATGTAGAAATGTGCACATTTAAAGCAAGTAAATTTAATGCATCACACCTTTATAGTGTAATGTTCATGTTCATCAGCTTACAAAACTTATCAAATAGTGCCTAAATACTGAGATGTTAAAGGTTTAGTGTTTAGTGTTTAGTGTATTATTACCATACAGTGACGAATTGATAACAATAAACAGTTATTGATCCACCGTCATGTGTATGTGCTCTTAGACAGTGCCTTCAAATCACACTGCAGTTTATTCAAATGGATAAAGCTTTATTGAATATATTTAATGAAACATCACTCACAATAATAATTTAAAGGAAGATAAATTACTGTGTTTATATTACTATAGCACAAGATAACATGGCTGTATTTATGCGGCCAATGTTAGAGATTTACATACAAAAATATAACATGTTTATTTGTAAATAGATGCAGTGCAGAATGAAAAGAGTGTAATGCATATTACTTTATTTTTCGAACGGAGACAGCTGTGAAGCATGGTTATCATGTTTCAGCTGCTTCAAACTACAAAGAGTCTTTGATAAATCAGGGAAGAGCACTCATTTTCAGCTTGTATCGCCTTCTCTCATGTTTAAAGCCAGTAGCAAAAGCTTTGCTGCCTGTATAAGAGAAGAGTGAAAGAAGGAGTGTTAGTCATTAGCCATTAGTGATCCAGTAATGTCACATCCTCACAATTAGCTGCATCATTATGCTTTTCTGCATTCAGTGGGGGCACTGTCTGTACATCTAGAACACTATTATAACACTACTATTATTTTCAGATGAGATAGAGAATAAGACAGTACAGTTTATATCTATATAGTTTAAGGTGTGCCCCCCAACTCCAACCCAAGCAGTTTCAGTTTCTATTTCCAAAAATTTAGTTGAGCATGCTAACCTTATTCTTCTCAATTAACAGCCACATGTTCAGTCTACAACATTGCTAAAGATATACTCCCTGCTGCAGCAATGGAATCAGAAGTCTTTAAAAAGTTGCTAAAAGAAAAGAACTCAACTCCAAAAAAAACAACTGAAATATTATTTTTATTCTGTATCACCCAGTTAGTTTTACCTAACTAACTGTATCAACCATAGTTTTTAAGGTGACAGTACTGGTAGATTATATCTGTTCCTACTTATCAAATAAAAAATAATAAGTATAATGAGTTCGTGGAAATGTTTTCAAGAATTGTTATTATGGCTGTCATTACCAAAGATTATTGAACTGATTATTTTAATGATTATCCAGTAAATGTCTTCAACAGATAATATAAACAGATCTTTTTAGATCTTTTCTAGATCTATTTTAGAACATTATTTTATTTGAAAAGATGAAACTAGAAAACCTTTTTAAAAAATGTATTAAAAAATATGTAAACATTGAGTGCCAAAATATACATGAAATGGGTATATTCTTCAGGCTCTCTTTCTAACTGTCCAAGTCCAAGCAGTAGAAGAATTTCAAATATGCACTTAAAAATCATCTTAAAAATCACTAATTAATCACTGATCACCTAAGAAGGTAAACCGAGTGGAACAGCTTAATCCTGACTGTCCTAATCATGATATATTTGCCTTATTGCACTGTGCTACTCTAAGTAATGTAGATTACTCCCTCTCTCGTTAAAGCTGTTCTTCTAAGTAATGTAGATTACGTAGATTACTATGTAATTGGGTTTCTACAGAGAAGCATATGAAAACAACCCCACTCTCCCACTTACCTGTTTCCTCTCTCGTTCAAGCTGTTCTTCCAACTCCTTCCTCTGCTCCAGAGCATGCTGCTGTCTCAGGCTGATGTCTATCTCTCTTTCTCTCTCTCTCTTGCTCTCTGGTCCAGCCAGAGCAGAGATTAGTGCTTGGAGAAATCTGGACGGCTGTGTGTGCTCCTCATCCTCTGGTGCAGCTGAATACTGCTCACCCCCACTGTCACTTTCGTTCGAGCCCAGAGGCTCATCTATGCTCTTCTTGCCCATCAGGTGTCCTGTGGAAAACAAGCACAATCCCTTTAGGAGACAGGTCTGACTTGTTCGTGTGAGATGAAGATCATGTCAAAACAGAAATGCACTCATCCAGTCTACTGTCAACACAGGTTAGTATTTTTCCATGACCTGACATGAATAGAGAAAAGCTTCCGCAGCAAGAATGCAGGCTACCTCACAGTTATGTTCTATTCTCTGATGCATCTGTATCATACTGTCAATTACCCCAGCCAATCATTTCAACACAATTACCTAAACTTCAGCACCTGCTCAGTGACTTTTACTAGAAGTGTGACTGAGTCAGAGTGTTGTCTATTCTTTCCTAAGCCCAGTAAAATGACAGTCTGTTCAACTGTCCGTACACTACGCAGCAGGCAAAGATTTCTATATTCCTATTCCTATCAATTTCAATGAGTGCTTCCAGAAAGAAGTGGCTCACAAAAATCATACTTATATATGCACTCTGTCTGCAAAGGGGTATTACATATATTTTTGGCATTTCTGTGTAATTATTATAAATAGAATTTATAAGTTATGGTTATAGCTTTAGTTATAGTTAGTTTGTATACAAAGTCATTCGAAGTGGTTTGATATAAAATCTAGAGAATCTTAAATCCAAACTGTCCGAGTGGTGGTGATAGAAACCAGACGTTCTAAGATTTTAATGCTTTTCATAAAAACTGTGCCTCACAAAAAGTTAATATGTGAAATTAACTTCTTGTCTAAAATGTTGTTGTTGAATGGATTTGTGGTAAAGAGGTGCATTCAAGGTGTTATCAGGCAAAATCTCCAAAGAACACTTTTCTCAAACAATTTTCTCCACTATTTTACCATTATCAACATTCTACACATTAGAAGACCTGAGTAGGTTCACTGGTTTAGGACATTAAATAAAAAGACTATATATAGTGGTATATATAATATATAATGGTGACCCTGGCTCTTATTACCACCAAAGAATTTTACAAAGAAATCCAAATTTCTCTACAGACAGCCAGCTATGAAATGGATATATTCAGAGGACCCTATTCAGAAACCTAACGCCCCAAATGGTATTCTGAAACAACACACTGCAAATGAATTTACTGTACCTAATCTAATAATAATATGTTTTTCTACAATGGGTCATCTTTGTACATTTCTACATTAAACCACTCAGAAAGAATCACTGATCTCTAGAGACATTATGACAAAAGACGCCCCACTTTTCCCTTAAACAGATAAATATGATTCTAAAACTGATTTTGCAATTGCACCCACAAAAACCATTTACAAAATTAAACAGGCAATGAGGGTACAGTGAGTATCTTCTGACATTCGAACATGTCTCCGGTCTCATGCACACCCGCTCTAATCCGGTCTGGTGCATTCGGCACCCATGCAGATTGCCAAAACGGGGAAGATCTCAGCTCAACACACCTTTAGATAATACATATGAACAGAACAGTACCAAGCTGCTGAAATTCAAGAGGTGTTTTTTCATTAATCTTTTTTTTAAAAATCTTCATAATCTAGGCTATTTCTGGTAACCATGGTTCCCCACATAGTTTAATTTTGACAACAAAATCCAGCATGTTCCACACTGTAAGGATGAAAATCAAGTTAAACAGGTTAAATCAAAGCAAAACATAATTTTAGCATTTGTTTTACAGCTTTTATTTCCAGCCACAGAAGCTACCAGCACTCCATAATTTAACATGATTAATAAATGGTGATTAATAAATCAGATCTACTAATGTTTTCTTTTTTACCCAAACATTTTTTTTAAATGCACATGGTTCAATTTCAGAAGTGTCTTCTAATACATGATATTTTAAAATATATTAAGGTCCAGTTCCTTTTCACTCAAGTTCACTCCTTTTGTTTACTTTTTCAGGCATCTATGGCCGCCACTTTTAAAAAAAAAGTCCTCTAAATAAGCACAAGCACAATAAGTACTTGCTTATTACGTTAATACATAGAATCTGAAAAATAAATTGCTGCTTGAACGTTCTGTGCAGAGCTCCTTTGTGTCCGCCTTGTGTTATGAAGCTGCTATAAGCGCAGTGAGTGCTACTGATTGGGCATAAAGGAGCCGGAGATAATCAGCCAGCTGCCCATTACAGCAGGAAAGCATGGGGACAAATGTGAAGCTTTACACCCGCATAACCTTCCTAAAGCGCCCAGAGAGCTCTTCACCTGCCCATTTCACATTACAGCAAAACCATCTGCACAGGCAACACCAAGAGGATCTCTGCAGGTACCTGAAATGACTGGTGTACATACTATTTGATGCAGCTCTGCTCAAAAAAGCATTATGATGTTGCCATCCATGTCGAATGAATCAGCAAGTAAGAAACAGGTTATATAAAACATATGACATATTGACACATACAATATTACAAACTGAGAACAGAAAATGCGAATTATTCAAGCTATTAATGTTGAAACTGAGGGACAGTACTTCTCAATAGAACCATCATCATGTATTTGCATGCTTACATGCTTCCTTCCATGCTGAAATGGTTCTACAGACTCATGGAGAATATCTATTATGCATTGTTCTATATAGAAGTTTCTCTTTTGCAGATGGTTCTATACAGAACCAATAAAAGGTTGTTACAAGGCTGACATCAATAGCAGAACCCTTTTTAGTGATAATATAGAGTCATATACAATACATTCTCCATCAGTCTGAGGAAGCCCTTCACCGTGCAATGAGCCGCCTAAGAATGAAATGGTTCTATATAGAAGGCTCTATATATAAAGAACCTTCTCCTTGAAGAGGCATTTTTAAGGGTATATGACATATTAAAAACATAATAATAAGAATAACAGGTAATATGGTTGTGTTGTTAGAGCTGAAGGTAAACAGAAAGTACAAAGCAGTTTAGTGACAATTTAAAGACACCATGAATACATATGAGATGCGAGAGAGAACACGAGGCTTAAGCTGGCTTCGAGTTTTCCCGTTCCACATTTAAGGTGGAACGGGAATTCGAACAAGAAGCTGGCGAATAAGAAAGCGATAGGAAATTAAGCTATAGGCCGGTGGCTAAGTAACAAAGCAAGTTAAATGAAGTTAAAACAAATATGTATATAAGCTGACAGAGAAAACACAGCTAAGAGAGAAACCGCTCCTCAGACAGCAGCTAGCATAACTAGCACAACAGAGTAATGTCAACTTTAACAAACTTTTATGGACACAAAAGTCAAACTTCCCTCCTCCTCACCTACAGCCCAGTGGTTTCCGCGAGGATAAACCGCTTTTTCCTCAACTACTGCCCGGTGGTTTCCCCGAGGATACAGCAGTTTAGCGAGCTGTGCCTCATTTTCTCCCTGAGCATCACGCACTACCAGGACCAAAACAGCGAACACTGGAATGGCGAGTCTGTGTCTCCAGGCAACGCA
Organism: Prochilodus magdalenae; assembly: GCA_024036415.1. Taxonomy (NCBI): domain Eukaryota; kingdom Metazoa; phylum Chordata; class Actinopteri; order Characiformes; family Prochilodontidae; genus Prochilodus; species Prochilodus magdalenae. The sequence continues at coordinate 71,508 of JAMWET010004276.1, forward strand.
CATAGCGCGGGAAAAGGAACGGCGGAAGAGCTCAAAGTTTTTCCTAGCTGTCCGTGTTGGGGCAAAAACAAAACTGCGTACATGACTGACATTCGGCTCGTCATTTATATGACGCCGTGACGAATTGACCGTGAATGACGTGAGCGAAAGTCGCTTTGATTAAGAAATGATCGACAGCGACGGTGGCGCAAGTAAAACCCCCCCAACGCTCCACCACCAAAGATGGTTCAGGCCAACGTTTATTTTTATCACACCCATATTCAGTGAAAACCCGCCTATTCGAGGCTCTGATTGGCTAGCAGTATCTCCTCTCCTGTGGTAGGATTGGCTGGTAGAACACACCCTTGAACAAGCTTGCCAATCATCTTAGAGAGCTGGGACGTGCCTGAAGACGGGTGGGACAGGAATAACGGTAGTTGTACCGCTCTAATAGGGCTATTGTGTGGCGTGTCAGCAAAATGTCATTAAGCATTTATTTATTTAACAAAAATGTCTTTTATAATTAATCGGTTTTCAGCAACACGGCCCCCACCCACCATGACTAAATGTCTCTTTTGTCAGCTTTGACGGTGTGGAAAAAAACGTATTAAACTAAGAATATTTAGATAGATAGATAGATAGATAGATAGATAGATAGATAGATAGATAGATAGATAGATAGATAGATAGATAGATAGATAGATAGATAGATAGATAGATAGATAGATAGATAGAAATCACCTGTGGCTGCAGCGTACCTTATAGCATAGTCTAATACCTCCACAAACAAAAATAACAGCTGGGATTTGGGTTGGCATGCACTGGACAAGTTTCTGGATGTAAGCCACATCAATGTTCCAAGTTCAGATTTCCACAGATTTCCAAGATAAATTAAATGTGGGCATTTTGCAGGCCAGTCCAGATGTGTGAATGCTCATCATGTCAATCAGTCACATCTACAGCCCTGTGAATGTGGGAATTTTGGAATACAGGGTTAGCAATGCTATGTTTGCCAGTAAGCTCAGTAGGTACTAAGGTTCAGATTTACTGTCACCTTAACCAAAGAACCCATTCCACATCATTAAAAGGACCCAGAAAATCACACAGGGGACTTGTGTTTTGTCCAGGGAGCTTATATACATTTTTGCATGAATTACTTGCCATTACAGTGTGAGATAATATGTACAGACACTGCATTTCAAACACAGACTTTGTGAGAAACTTCACCTGAAATGTTCCTAACTGTGTATCCACACCGTTGGTATGTTTTTCTTGCCGTTGCCCAGGCTCTGTTGATTCGGCCCACATCAGTATTATCAGTTTGGGTCATCTTTGTTGCGTGTTGCTAGGAATCTCCCATCTTTTAGCCACCAAAGGCCAGCAGTGGAAACAACAGTATATGATAGATGAAGAAATAAATTGAGCTGGGGAGGGCAAACAACGGTTACCAATGCTCGCTTTCATCGCCAATGAAAGAGCATATTACACACATGGATAACTCACACCACTATTCGCATTGTTCTCTTGAGGAAGGCGGCACAGTCCACAAGAGCTGTCAATGTTGTGATGATTGGACTCCATGGAAAAACAAACCAAACGACCAAGCGGTGTGAATTAGGTGATCATTCACTCCCTAAGCTCCGCAGTGACCCCTGTTTTGTCCATGAGTGATCCCATCAATATGCCACTTAATGATAAAGTCAGAGAGACATGCACAAAAAGGTCCTTTTAGAAGCAGCAGGTGACCTTTGGTAAGATAAGGTTGGGGATTCCTTGGAGGCGCTGTCTGTTCCGGACTGGGAAATACATCTTTCTAATAAAGGGTTATTTCAGTCTTTAGTACCATAGCATACATTATATGTCTGAAAATACACTCATCGTCAAAGGACTGGTTGCATCCAAAGGAAATGCTAGTGAGAAGGAAGATAATAATGATGATACATTTAGACTGATTTGGGCAAAATTTATTGAGCTACATGTACAGAAGTAGTGTAGTATAGTGTAGGGGCTCACATGTTTCCAGAGGCAATGTCCCAGTTGTCTTGATATGGAGTTGTAGGCTCCTAATGGTGTCCTGTGATAATCCATCCCATGCAGATTGAAAATTCTCACACAGTTCCTGCAGATTGTGCGGTAGAGGTGGAGGTAGACGCGTGATAACATCTTGGTGCTGACCACGGTGCCTCCACACCTCCACAAGGTATCATTGTTGGTCATCTTCTGTCAATGGTGCTGGCACTAACAGGATGACTCATGAAGGGCATCAGTGCTCACTGAATGTCCACAATCGTGGCTGTTGGGTCAGTCAGGTACAGCGATAACCGCCAAACTTGAAACTTGAACCATTGCCATGTCTCACAATGTCAAACCTACCCACCAAATTTAATTCATGTCAGTTGATTCTCTCTTCATTCAGCTGTTATGATGAGTGTATGTGGTAAGGTAGTGCTTGTCACTGATAAGATGCACATACAGTTTGAATAATGCCCATAGAAAAGCACTGCCAATAGAAAGCTTAGGGTCACCATGCCCAACACTCTGTTTTGGCTAGAGGGTATTAAGACACAACAGCAGTGCGCTGTGGAGTAGTAGGACTGTGTTTTCTTGAGTGATGGAGCTCCATCCAGTACCACTGGGATGAGCTGGAGTAACCCAGTACTGATCAACTGGTGGCAGAAAAGAACTCCTTGCAGTTATGGACAATGCCTCTGCACTGTTACAGAGGAGGACTCAGCGGGAACTGAACACTCTGGAGTCTCCTTATAGCAGGAACACCACCGATCTCCTGTGGCAGTTCCAAAACTCTACTGCCCAGTTTTTAAACTCTACTCTAATATGGACTGTTATTTTACCTGACCTGTCAATCGTCACTTTATATATAATCTTTACTACCTCACATCTCTAAGGGCAATATTACTTATGCTGCTCTGTTAATGTCTGTACATGCTCTTCTATTTATTATGTTATAGGTAATGTCTTATACATGCACATTTATGTATATAGACAAATCTCCTTAATTCAGCTCTATTTATTTATTCTGATTAATGTATGTACATACTTCATAGAACACTTTTATATGCACATAGACTCTTCTGTTATTTTAATTTATGTCATTTTGTGATTAATAGCTCTTCTGTAACCTCTGCCCTTTTTATTGTAATAATGTATGTCTTACTTGTGTAATATGTACAGAACTGTGACACTGCAATTTCCTTCGGGATCAATAAAGGGTTATCTTATCTTATCTTATCTTATCCAACATCAGCACCCAGCCTCATAATGCTCTAGTGGTACAATGCAATCAAATTCTCACACCAATGTTCCAATATCTGGTCTTTCTGGAAGAGTACAGGCTGAGGGGACGTCCTACAGCACAAATACAGCCATTTTATTTACTATCCAAAACCAGGGATGTGATGCTGATGATGGTGAAATATTCATAAACATACGTTTGCTCTGGGGACTATTTTGCATCATAATGCTTTGCATGTATCCCTCTATCATGAATGGGTTAAATAAATACATATACATATGTACATATTAGGCCATAGCTTTATCATAAAACAATGTCTCGGTAATCAGGCAGTCTATTCATCACCATTACGTGTAATAACATTCTATGGTGAAGTTTTTAGAGGCATTCACACCCATTCGGATGTCTGGTTCCCATCACTACCACAGTCAACGATTTTTTCATAGTGGACCACTCTGAATGACTATTGTATAGATCAATTATATTCAATATTACACTCAATTATAATACTAAATATATAGATTTAATTTAAAAAGTCAAGCCTAACATCAAGTCTGTCTGACAGAACAGGTAAGAGACTCTCCTATTGATGATCCTATCTAATGTTCAGTCCAGAAAAGTTTCCACAGTGACAGTGTTTTTGTGTTTTTCCAGCCACATTCTTCAACCAGCATCTCTTTCAAAGCACCAAGCACTGAGCATGTAGTGTGTAGTGAACTTGATTCTCTTAATGCTACAGTTCTGAGTTTTCTCCACTAGGTGGCAGTATTTGTTTTGAATTACAGATTGTGAGCAAGCTTGTGCACTGGAGTTAGTTCAAATAACAAGCACTTACCCTAATGGCCCTTTTAACCACATAAATATGTCTTAATTATGCATACTAGTTAACTATTTCATTAAGAAACGTTTTATGTTTAATTGTGTGCACTTCTCAATGCTGGGCAAATATATAGTTTAAGAAAGTGTGTATGGTCATATGCCTTTGATTTCGGCATTTATGTAATCTATTTTAAAAAACAAAAGGAACATATAAACCAAGACTCTCACAAGTGGTTACTATGAAGCAACTTGCATGTCGGAAAAGTAAAACTAAAAAGAGATAAAAGTAAACCAGATGGGATGCTATTCTAATATTACACATCATCAAAACAATAGCTGCACCCAGAAGGAATCAACTGACAGGAATGGAACTTGGTAGGTTTGACATTATGAGACAGGAGAGTGATTTTACTCTTGGCCATGCATGTGATGTAAGCAAGGACAGGCCTTATCACTGTACCTGACTGACCCAACGGCCCTGATTGCGGACATTCGGGCACCAACATTGGCATTGTTGGCGCCGCTGGACTTTAGGCACACAGACTGTTACAACGACTCCCCTTAACACCACATTAGCATCACCAAAGACTGCAATGGTGTCGTGCCAGACTGTCATGGAGTGACTCAGAATGGCAACGGGTCCTCTTCAGTGATGAGTCATGCTTTTGTCTTGGTGTAGACGACCAGCGAATCTGTATGTGGAGACACCGTGGTCTGCACCAAAATTAACGGTTTGTTGTCACCGGTCACATGTCCAGAAGGCCTGGCGTGACTCCACCTCCACCCCTACCGCACAATCTGCAGGAGCCTCGCGAGAATATTTAAGCTGCATGGGATGGATTATTGGAGGACACTATTAGGAACCTCTACAGCTCCATGCTGAGACGTCTGACATGTTGTGTTACCTGAGAGACACTACCTCTATATGTGTAGCTCAATATATATTGGCCATATCAGTCTAAATATATCATCATTTATTGTTCCTGGTAAACTTTATCTTCCTTCCCAATAGCACTGCAATCCCACACTTCCTTCTGGGTTTAACTATTTATTTAATAGTAAGTGTAGGAAAGCAATTTGGGCAGCTCAATAAAAACCAAAGACTCCTGTCTAGAGTCACCTCATCAGGGCAATCTCTTCACAGGTGCATGATGGAAGGACCAAAACTAAACCTGAGCTTCAGATACCGGTTTCATTCAGAAAAAGCCTCAGAGGCTATAGAGAAGTATACTTACATTAAAGATGAAAAGGTCAGACATGCACATTTGACAACACTAGGACATGCCCAAGGTTAAGTGTCACTAGAAATCCCATCATCTACCGGAACTACGTCGGTAAAGCACTCCGTGATTAGAAAATTACAATGCTCCAGGCTGTTAGGCCTAGATTATAGGTTAAACACTAATGTTAGATAGGCAGACCCGAGCTGCAGCATTGTGGCTGCCACCCGTCCGGGTCTTCCCTGGACTATCCAGGATTTTGGTTGGCAGCATTTTTTTAATGAAGTTCCAGTCATACCATTTGTATACCAAGAACGGGTTTGATTAGCTCCGATTTTCCACAGTTAATTTAGAGAGGTGCAGTGTTAGTGACGTGCTTAGACAATAGGCAGTACTTTAATGCCATAGCTGAAGAGAACAAAGGGTTAAAGCTTATCAAAAGTCAAGCCTGTCCCATAGGGACAGAGCACAGGCACATACCTTGGTTGCCTAACAGACAAATGCTACTTTGTGAAATAGCCTCCAGGACCTGTAGCTGAACCAGCATCTACCCTGCCATAACAAATAGCACATTCTGGCAAGGCTTATTACCAGCAAAACCAGCATATTTTGTGTTTTGGATGCCGGTATGCTGGTTAACCTAAACCAGCTAAACCAGCATCAGACACCAGCTGTTATGGAGCTATGGAAATTTATATGCCTGTCGCCAGCAAAACCAGCACAAGTTGTGTTTTGGATGCTCTCCAGCAGCAAGGAAAATAAATATGATAGTCACCAACAAAACCACAGTGTTTTGATGCTGGTATGGTCAAGCTGGCTGACCAGGTAAATCAGCCCTAGCTCAAACCAGTAGGAAATGCCCATCTGTGGTGTAGCTTTCCAGCAGGGGGCTAGTGGAAAAATGCTTCTTTGTAAAATAGCCCCCAGGTTATGTTGGCATCAACTCTATAAAGAAAACTGGCTAGCAGGGCAGAGCACCAGCAAAACCAAAATATATTGTGCATGGCCATGCTGTCCCAGCTAATGCAGCACCAGGCAGCAGTAGTTATGGAGCTATGGAAATTAATACGGCTGTTACCAGCAAAACCAGAATATGTTGTGTTTTGATGCTGGTATGCTGGTTAAACAGCATGGCCTTCACTAGACCAGCTCAAGATCATCACTTGACCATCACTAGACCAGCATGTGGTGGTGTTGTTTAACCAGGGGGCTAACTGAGAAATGCTGCTTTGTGAAATAGCCCCCAGGTTCTGTAGCTGAACTAGTAAAAATAAAATAAAATGAAAAATAATAAACCGTGCTTGTTGTGTTTTAGATACTGGTCACCTGTTTTAGTGGGTCAACCAGCAAAACCATACCAGCTTCAAAATGCAACATATTCTGTTTTTGCTGGTTGACCCGCTAAACCAGAGCTGTACCTGCATAGAATGCATGGCGGTCTGTGCTGTTGTGCTGTTTTCTTTAGCAGTGGGCTAACAGAGAAATCCTGCCATTTGGAACAGTCCCAGGGTTGGGTAGCCGAACTGAACTGGCATCTATCCACTAAATTAGACTGCACTCCTCCCTGAATTTATAGTGTCTGGAAGGTTTACAGGGCTAATCCTAACAAGAACCTGGAAATGAAAGATCTGGCAACCCTAATAAGAACCTGGATATGAAGTTCAATGGGTGTAGGAAAGTCAGGATTGTAATCTGCGATGCTGAAATACAGCCAGGTGAAGAAAGATGTGGATGTGGCCCACAGAGAGGACTTTAAGCCCCTGAGGAGGTTGAGGAGGGTGGGTTTAGCTTGGCTTACTCCTGAGGGCCCTTGGTGTTTTTCAGACAGGGCAGTCTGCAGCAAAGACTTGTGGGAAGCAGGTTTGTCCACAGCAGCAGGCACAGGAGGAAAACAGAGAGGGAGAAAGAGAGACAGAGAAAAGCAGAGCGCCTACGTCGATGCAAAAAACACACAAACTCATATGAGACATTTTCCTGTCGTTCATATGAGATTCTGCTATAACATTAAGCCATTAAAGAAGATTAAGGGTTGGTTTCTGCGGTACAGCACGGTGTTTTTTTTAATAGGCTTTGGTCACCGCGGGGATTCATGGGTAAGTGAAACATGACTGATATTTTTCCCAACTTTCTCGCTTGTTTGGCCACGTTAGGTCACGTTATCGTCATTTCCAGGTTGTATTTGTGGGTAAAAGGCATTAAAGTTGATCTTCGCTTCCAGAATTACTGTGGGATGCGCCAGCCTGCCATCTCGCAAGGGCTCATGGGATTGACGGACGGGGTTGCGTTTGTGCACGTCTGTAAAACCTGTAAACAAAAGAAAAATAAATCGCGTTTTCAACCTCGACCTTCGTGTACAACCACATATATTAGAATCTGAGGGAAATCTGTATCGCATGTGCATTAACAAGTTACTATTTGTGCAGTTTGCGATGGAAATGCGGCGCGAAATGCATCATGGGAAAGAGAGAGAGAGAGAGAGAGAGAGAGAGAGAGAGAGAGAGAGAGAGAGAGAGAGAGAGAGAGAGAGAGAGAGAGCGTGTCCAAAATTGAACTTTTATGTCGTGTACAAATCCAGAAAAAAGGTCGACGTCATGAGATAAAGTGGTCTGTTAGATAGGTATCGTGGTGAAAGCGTTTGATGAGGGGTTTTGAGGCAGAAGGGGAAAAAAAGTCGACACCCGGTCACGTGACTGCTGACCATGTTGGGGTGGGCGGCTTCTCTCCCTCTCTCTCTCTCTCTCTCTCTCTGTGTGACTGTCCCTCTCTCTCTCCCCCTCTCTGGGAGCAAATATACAAGCATGGGGGGGTCTATGCACACATGAGCTTCCAAAAGCCTGTCCCAAAAAAAAAAAAGAAAGAAAAAACCCATCTTTTTTCACACACATGATGTGCATCCCTGCAGGTCCCTGCTCTTCTGATGCCTGAGCCGGTGCTGCAAGGATCATGGCCGGCCTTCTTGCCACTGGCACTGACCACCTCTGCCTCCTTGCCATGGAAAAGCCTCCTCGCGTCCCAGCCTCTCACTGAGACACAGTAGCACCCAGGTAGGACACCGTCTGCCGTTTGCTCTTTGAGTCATGGGTTCCTTTTTTTCTTTCATGTGCCTGTGGGGCATTCTGGCTTTGATTGGTTGCACAAGGCCTGGGAGGAGTGCATCACAGGGTAACACATACACACGCACGTACACCTTCACGCTGGCTCTAATTGTTGCCACCTGTGTCATCATGGATTTCTGCTGCAGAATTGCAATTCCATTATTAAAGACTCTGCATTGAACCTATTGATTTATTCATCGTAGGGCACATGGCTTTCAATGGGCCGAAGCCATTCAACTATAACCTGCACTTCGTGTTTGGGCTTTTCACATCCCCCAGCAGGTTATCGACGTTTGCCAGATTTCATTCTCGTCATTCATTCGCATTTTGTGTTTGGTAGGAAACCGAAAAAGTGATTAGGCGCTTCTGTTGTTCCAGGTCGCTGCCTGCATTCAGATGAAGCAAAGGGCTGGAAGGATGGATAATGCAGCATAGAAGCTACTTATTGATATGCAGTTTGAAATATTGAACAAAATAAGGTTTGCAGTTTTTGCATTCCTTGTTCCACATGTAAAAATGCAGTTTTAGGCCAGAGTCAGAAATCACAGCTCGTGTGGTTTGGGGTTTGTATGATACAGACAAATTAGTACTGGTATTGTGATTACAGTCCTACATATTGCGATTGTTGTATGCATTACAATATATTAAAACCACACCACAGAATCAACGACATGACATTGTTTTGGTTATTTAGACCAGAATTATATTATAAATCAAAACACCTGCATTAAAACACGCAGAACTGTGATTGGTCAAGCTACTCACAGCACGCTGTAATAGGTTAGAGAGTGTATTGGCATAATTCAGCTCTCTATGACACCACTTAGACACAAATACTGTACACCTCTTAGCACAATGCTAATGAACAGACCACACTTCTTAATAGACATTGATCTTGCTTTGCCTGATGGTTTTAGTTTGAACAAGGTTCAGCAAAGCAGAGGATTTCAGGATTTGGCCTGTGTTTAGTGTCCCACGCTGCTGTCTTTGTTAGCAGTAGCTGATGAGCAGGTGCTCTGTGTGCTCCCTGCCTATCAGAGGTTATCTCCGTGGTAGAGGTCAAAGTTCTGAAGCGTCGGCTCAGACCGGACTGATGCTGATTTCACACTTTTATGCTTGGTGGAAGATTAGATATAGGGATTAACCCCTTAGGACTGTGTTAACTCCTCCAAGCCTGTTATTCAGTTACATTATAATATGATTACTGACTAATAAGACTGCAGGCTGGAAGCTTATTATTCAGTTATTATAATATTATGCACATAGTAAATCATTCAAAACAGCTACTGAATAATTCTTACTAAGTACTATGAAACCGATGTATAAGCTAGTCTGAGGCATCTAACCTCCTCAGCCATACCTCATCAGAATGGTGCCATGGCTAACCCAAAATGTGGTGCATTGGGTGGCACTCTGTATGTGACATGGATATTGATTCAACACAAGCTCTAGAAATCATTCATTCTAAAGAGGCTAGGATTCCTGCAGCAGTCAGCCTTAACATTAAGGCCACCTCCTTGTATCTACACTCACTGTGCATTTTATCAGCTTCACTGACCATATAGGAGCACTATAGGTGTAGTTCTACATTACAGACTGTAGTTCACATGCTTCTCTGCATACTTACATTTACATTTACGGCATTTAGCTGACGCTCTTATCCAGAGCGACTTACAAGGTTAATCACATTACAGGTAGGCCAATGTAGTGTTAGGAGTCTTGCCCAAGGACTCTTATTGGTGTAGCACAGCATCACCCAGACCGGGATTCGAACCCCAGTCTCCCACGTGTGGTGGTGGCTACTTGGCGTTAACCACTGAGCTACACCAACCGTTACCCTGTTCTTCAATTATCAGGACATCTACAGAGTAGGTATTGGTTTGAGTGGTAGGTTATTCTTAGTCCTGCATTGACACTGACATGATGCTGGTGTGTTGGTGTGTGTTGCTGAGAATAGTCCACCAGCCAGCAACATCCTGTGCCCAGGGTCCTGTGAACGATTAGAGGATGACAAACTGTACAGCAGTAGATGAGCTATCGTCTCTGACTTTGCATCTACAAGGTGGACCAGCAAGGTAGGAGTGTCTAAATAAGTGGACAGTGAGTGGACACAAAGTTGAACAAGGTAAAAGGGGGCTAACAAAGTATACAGAGAATCAGATCGACTACAGTCTGTAACTGTTAAGTTACAAAGTGCTCCTGTATGGCCAGTGGGACTGATAAAATGGACAATGAGTGTAGAAGGAGGTGGGTTTGATGTAGCAGATCGGTGTATGTGATACAGAGTAGTCTTAACCACTTAAACGTAAGATATTTCTACTTATGAAATGTTTGTTTTTGATTCTAACAGACAAATAAAAAATACTAAGCTTGAACCACTGGCATTTACTGATTGGATAACTTGACAGTTGCATGTTTTCAGGGCTACAGAAAGTGATTGTGCTCCTTGGCGTGGTTTATCTTTCAATGCTCAATTATATATGGTATATTGGAGGCCTCTCTGGTTGCACCAGCGACAGATTGAGCATATGCAATGAGCATGTTTAATCTTGGCTGAGTACAGCGTAAAACGATCCCACACCACTGACATGTTGTGCATGAGTCATACATACATTACACATTCATGTGAACTAAAATGGGTGTTTTGGTTTATATTATGCAGAGCAGTTTTTAACCATGTCATGTTATCAGTTCTCCAACAACATTTGAATATCACTGTTGTAATATAATGCTGTGTGATTGCAGTATCTGTCTTTTGTCCGTCTCATGCAGCTCCAACCGCATTCACTCCACCCTCAGTGCCCTGCTTGCCGTCATGATTGGTCTTTGTTCTAATATTTGGTCTGCTGGTAATTAACGATCACTCCAGAAGGGCTTGGCTTCCCTCACACACCCAACTGGAACATGCACACCCGGAGTGAGCCTGACCAGCAATTCCTTCCCTTGCTCTCTATTCCCTCACCTCCTCTGTCTCGTTCCGCCGGGCTACCGCAGTCAGTCGCAGTTTCCAGCCAGTGCTGTCCCCTACAGACACACACGCTCACACACAGCACACGTAGACAAAAGGCCGTAGCCGCCTGCCGAAATACTGCCCCCCTTTTTTACGTTTCCCATGGGACACCTTGCATCTGCAAAAAGAGAGAGTCACCGACCTGCAGGACAGGAGCAGCAGCAGCTTAGAGAGAGAGAGAAAATAGAAAAAAGAGAGTGGACAAAACACCAGAAGGAGGCCTGGCTGGAGTGACTGCATCATGGGCCCTCTCTCATGGAACATTCCAGCTAGTAGAGGGAGATCAGAGAAGCAGGGTAGGCACATATATATGTGGATATGTGGATGTATGTATTCTGGAGGGTTCACAAAATTCAGTATGACAAGTTTGGTTTACCAATACAACAAAAATGAGTGGCTAAAAATCCTCCCTCTGTTAACAAACACTCTTTTTCTTAATGTTGCTATTTAAACATTAGATAGCATGCATAGTAGGATGTCCATTAAATTGCTGTTGTAACACACTAGCCAAATGCTAACATGACACAGCGACACAGTCCAAAACAGTTACGTACAGTGTATTGTTACATTCTTAGCATATACTCTGTGGTTAAAATTGTGAAACAAATGTGCAGGGGGTGGAGCACAGAAGAACACAGTGGTTGAATCTGTTTCACAGGATAATGTAACATCAGCTAAAATTAGTAGTAACTACGTTTATACATTTGAATCGTGTACACTTAAAGCAAGCTGTGTGGGTTAAAATGCCATTAGGCCTATGTATTCTATATATACTGTAGTTTCATATACAGCTTTAAATCTGTAGTTTATAAACAGGCCTCATTCTGCTCTTTAATGCAACGTGCTGTTTAGTGTTCAGGCTAAGTGTTCATTAAGTATTTATACCCACAATATGACTATTATAAACATCATGTGATCAAGTCCATCATGATAAAATTTAATACAAGGTCATTGTTCCCAGCCCTGGGGTTCAGCAGCTTCTGTAGTGCAAACCTGAATATCGTCAGATACTTTCGAAGCTATGATGCCTTTATTTGTATACCGTGTATATGAGAACGTCACGGCCTTTTGTTTTCTCTTCTTTTTGGCCCAGACTGGATACTTGGTGGTTACCCATGGCTGAAGGATTAGGGACATGCAGCTGATTTTAATTGACAAAGATCAGTCTCTCTCTCTCTCTTTCTCTCTCACACTGGGAGAAAAGAAGACGAGAGGAAGCATAAGCAGGGACACTGGATAGCGGGAGAGGAGCAGGGACCAGGCAGAGAGAGAGAGAGTGTGAGTGAGAGCGAGAGAGAGAGGAGGAGAGGGGGAGGTAGAGCGGGAAAGGGAAGAGCAGACCAGTGCTGCAGAATGGGGTAGAACGGAGAGGCAGAATCAAAAAGAGGCCAGGTACCGAGCCTGTTTACTACTGCTACTTCATGTCTCTACATACGTTTTTTTCTTTTTCCTCAGTGAAGAGAGAGCGCTCGTGAGAGTGGCAGGCAGTTGTGCTTTTGCTTTCGCCGTGGGGGCTTTTGCTTTCCTCCCTGGGGGATGGGAGGAGGGGTGGGGTGGAGGAGAAGGTGGGGGGTTGGAGAGGGCACATTTCTCACATTTTTTATTTGTTTTGTCTTTCATTTCCATCCTACCATCATCCACTCATCCATATAAAGCCGGCTCCTGAGTCTCCCGTGTGCATGTGTGCTTGTCCATTTCCTCCATGGTGGGTCGGTGTCTGTTTTTCAGGCCTAGCATATCCTTCCGAGGAATGACGTGGATATCCGAGCTGTTTTCACCACTAACCTCTTTCGAGCGTGGTCCAGCCATGTAGGTGACGCCGAGAGCTCTCCTGGGCTGTATTTCGGCTGAAGCACTTCAGGTTTGACGTGGAGCAGACACCGAAACCAGCAGCTTCTTCTTCTTCCTTCTTCTTCTTCCTCCTCTCTCTCCTGCGAGGCTGCACTGCAGCACAGACGTTCTGTGGGGTGACCGGAACCGGTTGAAACCGGTTTGAGGCAGACGAGGAGGCTCAGGAACAATGCAGTTACTGTGCTATGGGCAGATAGCTGGCTGCTTCATGGCAGGAGGACACCCAGGCTTGACTTAACATGACTATGGAAGAGTCTGCAGGTCTCACAACCAGTCTTACGGTACACAGATTTGGCAAGGCCAAGCAGGAAATGGCTATGATCCACAGCCCCCAGCTGAATTACACAGCCTGCCTGGGCCGCCATAGCACTGTTGCTTCTTGGGATGGCTCAGGGACGCTGCTACTATTTGGCTGGACATAAGGTGACCCTCATTATTTCACTCAGGGCAGGCCCTGCCTGCTGAAAGTGAGGGGTTCTTTTTTTTCGACAGCAGGAGAATGACAAGAAGAGAGAGAGAGAGAGAGTGAGGAAGGAGGGAGGAGGTGTTTGGTTGAGGCTGTGGAAGTGGCAGAAGGAGACACATAGAGACAAGGGAAGGAAGGAAGGAAGGAAGAAGGTTGCTTTGCTGTAAAAAAATTGGTCGGAAATGAGGGTGAGGTGTGACCTGATTTGCATGTTTCCACTACCGTGTACATGTATGTGTTCGTGGTTTGTGACGCTCCCTTAAGAAGTCCTACTGGTTCTGCTGATTTTAGGGACTTGAGACTGAGCACACCATGTTTATGTTTATGTGTCATTACTCATTGTCTTATACTGCAGCTTGCTGGCTGAAGCCGAAGGCCTGATCCTTCTCCGTCGTAACCTGTAGGCTTGAACACATAGGCTTTATTTTTTTCCCTTTCCAGGCCTCATTTCTTCCTTTTCTTCTTCTGGATTTCTCTCCACATTAGCTCCATTGTTAGTCTGTGTGCATGGAGGAGGAGGAGGAGGAGGAGGAGGGGGGTAGAAGGCCATTTTGGCCCTGCCTGGGCAGAGCGTGCAGATGTTAATAACAGTAATGGAGGAAGGGCTGCAGTGAGCTCTCCCGGAATAAAGGCAGCAGCGGATCTAGTGCTAGGTGGCTAACGTAGCTTAGCCTGACCTAGCTGTCCTGCATCTTTCTGACTTCTCTCTCCACCATGTCTCCATATAACAACATATTTCACTGAATAACAGACCAGCCAGCCTTTGAGAGGATGACTACACTGTTCAATCGCTCTCCTGCGAGTCTTCTCGAGTATTTGCTTCCCTTTTTCGAGAAGGACAAATTTCTGTTCTTTACGTTTTTGGAGTGGTTTGACGTGGCTCCTTTTCTAAATACCTAATTAAATTGCAAACCTGGTTTATTTCAAAGCACTTTTGACATATTGAAGCACTTACTGGATGGTAGAAGAGTAGACGGCCTACCAGTTCAGTGTTGCACATGCTTTAGGTATTCTCTTGTCCAGGCCTGTCGTGCTTATTACATAATTGCCTGGCCACAATTATTTGAGCTGCTTGCAGCTTATCTAAGCTGACTGCAATTTATTTTTCCAGGTTGCGAGCTCTCATGGAGTGGATTGGGTCCGGCTGGGTTTGGGAAATGTTTGTAAATAAACAAAAGCAGAACGCGTTTCATGGAAACAACAAAAGCTCTCATTTCTGACTGGTGCGGTAACATCTTTAACTTTCATCCAGGTTTAGTTGTTTGAAACCCGCATGTAAATGAATTCCTCTTCAACTGCGTAATATAAACCATCCTGCAACTCGCATGAAGCTCAGCCGCAACATATGCAAGCATCTCAACCATTCAGAAACAGTGATCAAACACATCAGGTGTTGATGCCAACTTTACCAGAGCAGTGGTTAGGTGTCTTACTGAGTGGTTGAAAAGTGGGTTGTTACGTCAGTTACGCTATGACTGTAACCAGACATTAGGAGACTGGTCATTGGGTGGGAATGTGAATAGGAAAGCTTGTAACATTCGATATGGCGCCCATTTATGGAAAAAGTCCCGCGCTTCCGAAAAAAGATTGCTGGTTGCTCTGTGAGCAGGCAGGAGGGCAACAGTATTGTAGCACTATCGTGGTAGGGATCTGGCCAAGCGTCCTAAGCCAGAACAAGCAAATACAAACAGGATTCTTTTGTGTGTTATTGTGCCAGAGTTTTCGTAATGGTAATTTGACATTCAGTTTTGCAGATTTTGGTCTCTCCCCTTACAAATAGATGGGGGTTTCCTGCAACTCACAGACTCTCCTATTAGGACTTTGCCATAATGGCTACAATGAAGCACACCTAACAGTGTGTAATACCTCCATGAGCACCAAAAACAGCTGTAATTGAATTGGCACTGACAAGACAAGTTTCCGGAGGCAGGTGGCCTACATCCAGAAACATGTCCAGTCAATGCCAAATCTAATCATGATCGGGCCAGATTTAGTGGATGCCTTCCCTGGCACAAATCTGAGGACAATTCCCGGTAGACTTGGATTTTAGCCACTGCTGGTAGACCCCTATGATCGTATGCTTCCATACACCTGCAGATTCACACTGTGGTCTTTAGCATGCCCAAATGCAGTTACTCCTTTTGACCAATCATTAACATCTGCTTTGGAGCTGTTTTCCACATGTCCAATGAAACATTCACTGCACTGTACCACCTCTTCTCAATCTGTGAATCCTGTCACGCACACCCCGAAGGTATTTATAACCCCGTCATCCTCCTGCAGCACACGAGGTGACTCGTTTTTGTCTGGGGAGGTTAGTTTTTGATATTACGTTCAAAAGGTTCTAGCTAATCAAATACCAGAAAAAAATAAAAATTACGAATCGTAAAAACGTCCTAAAGTATCATGATATAACATTTTGCCATTTCACACATTGGCAAACCACAGTGCCTCCACACACAGATTCTTCACCAAGACTAAAGCGGGACTTGTCACTGAAGATGACCCGCTACCATTCTGAGTCTCTCCATGACAATCTGGCACAACACCACTGCAGTCTTTGGTGACATTGACGTGGTGTTAAGGGCAGTCGTCGCAACGGCTTGCTTGCATGTAGTCTTGCGTGGAGCATCCGTCTGCCAGTGGTGCTGGCTCAAACAGAAAGACTCATGAAGGACATCACTGTTGGGTCAGTCAGGTACAGCGGTAAGGCCTATCCTGGCTTATGCACATGCGTAGCTTAGCGTGAAACGTGAATCACTGGCATTTCTAACAATGTCAAACCTACCCACCAAGTTTCATTCCTGTTGTTGATTCCTTCTGGGTTCATTACCCTTGTGGTGATGAGTGTATGTAGATAGCAGTGTGATTCAGATATTGCTGTTCATCTTTAAATATTTTCTAATTTGAGATCAAGCTGTCAGCTAATAAGTATTGTCAGCTTCACCCGTCACCCATCACTTTCATAGTACCATATGCCTTGCTTTGTTGTTGAGTGTTACTTATATGGCAATTGATTGTCAGCCACAGGCCTGCTCGCATGTGGAAGGCTTCTTTCTATTAGTTTTACATGCTATGGATAAAATGGACATTCTATTGTGGTTTTTTCAATTTATATATGTTTGTATAAATTATGTTGTGCAATGAATTCTGAAATATCGTAGCAAGGAAATACAGCTACAAATGGAATAAATGTTTAATTGGCAGTGCTGGCATGTTTATTAGCGCATGATAAAGTTGGAATAGTGATTTGGCTAAATGTTTCAAATAGACTCCCTGCATTTTAAGAGGCCTCTCTTGTACTCCTGTCAGGTTAGGGTCGATTAAGAGTGCTTGAGGTTATGCAAGCTGCACTCTAAAACACAAACAGATGGAGCTGTTACATTTGGCTGGTTTACAAGGAAAATAACAAAAGTGCACCTGCAAATAGTTTTCACTCGGAGGTCTTGATCTTTCTCAAATCCAGTCCCCATTTTATTTATTAGGATAATTAGGCTAAAGATTAATATAAAAAAATAATACATTGCACAATGCTGTATGCCCATCTACAGTTACAGTTTTATATGTCTTGTAATAATGCATTTTTATTTCTGTAATAAAGGAGGCATTAAACAAAATAATATAGCATTAATATTTCTTGTATGTGTGAAGGATACAATATAACTCGCAACCTCATGTATTATGGAAAATGAGAAAATTCTTGATAGTGGCCCATAATGCATTTTGGAATTGCACCATTCATATACAAGTGATAAATATCCCTATTTATTTTATGGTGGGAAATATGGTAACTGTAATTGTATTTACTTTGACATTCATTCTGAACCTGGTAGATCATAAATAAGTCTGCAAGTTCATTTAGGAGTGGCATAAGCACTGTCAACCAGATTACGATCTTTCATCTTCCCTTTGTTTCCAAATGAATTGAGGATCTTTAATTGCACATATCATTTCATGACTTTGGTTACCTGATCCAGTTTTAGACTACAAAACAATGTTGTTTTATGGATAGTTGGTTTTATAGTATCTCAGTATAGTATCTTATAGTATCTCAGCTTTATTTGGATTGAGAACATGCCTGTTCCTTTGTACAAATACAGAAGAAACCGCCAGTCACAGAGCATGGTCCATTTGCCTAAAGGAGCACAGTAGCCCGTTTATTCTTTGCCACCTCAACCCTTTTTCACAGTGGTGGAAGTTGAATTAAAGGAGAATTGCTCTGTAAATGAAATGAGCTGACTGAATAGGATTAACTGCCTAACTGGATCTTTAGGAAAAGAGCTCAGCTATAAAGTGATACTGCCTTAAACCTGTGACTACACTGAAGTCTAAATGCCTTTTACCAACAAGAACAAAGTTTAAATGTGATTGTGAGTCATAATTGCCAAAAAATAACATCGGATTTCACTCGCTTTTTGTTTCTTTTAAAGGGTTTTAGCTCATCTGTGTAAGACCATGGGCGACATGAAAACTCCGGACTTTGACGATCTACTTGCAGCTTTTGACATTCCTGACATGGTCGACCCCAAGGCCGCTATTGAATCCGGCCATGAGGACCACGAGGGGCAACTTAAACATAATGTGCACCATGACGAGGACTCCCATGCCCCCTCTGGCCCTGATGTTGGAGTCAGCGTCATTGTCAAAAATGTCCGTAACATTGACACTAATGACCAGTCCCTTTCAGACAAGGACGTCCATTCCTCGGTCGGAAATGGGATGCACAATGGCTTTGTGGGGTCACCCAACAACAGGCTAAGTAAAGAGAGAAACAAGCATCAAAAAAGTGGAAACCACGGAACTGAAGACGCTGGCTCCACATTTAACCAGTTTAGTCCCATTTCCAGTGCTGATGAGTTTGATGAGGATGACAAGATTGAAGTGGATGATCCTACAGACAGGCAAAACAGTGTACCTTGTTTCAGACCAAATCCTCTTACTGGACTGTCCTCTAAGCGAGATGATCCACCTTTACCAGCCTCTAAGCCTGTTTCGGGAGATGGCCCATCTAAGCCAGGAACTAATGGCAATCACAACCATTCAAAAAATGAAAACGCCAACACCAATGGTACTTTGCGAAGCTCAAACGTACATCCGAAATCAAGGAAAACAGAGGAGCAAGTCAAGGAGGTACTCAAGGCCCAAGATGGAAAAGAAGCGAGGGAACCTGTTGTTGGGCTGAGTGTGACAAACCTCTCTCAAGCCAAGGCCAAGTCATCAGCCAAGCTCTCATCCTGCATTGCTGCAATTGCTGCTCTTAGTGCAAAGAAGGCTGGCACAGACTCAACAGCGCCTGAGCCTCTTGCCACGAAACAAGACTCTCCCAGAGAGGCCAAGGAGAGCCCGAAAGTGACAGAGAAGCCTCCAGAGCAAGAGTCAGCACTGGAGCTTGCCAGGAAGATGCTCTCCAAACAACCTGAGAGCCCTTGTAGTGTTACCAGTGAGAACAGCAGCAAAGGTTCTCCCTCATCCCCTGCTGCATCCACCCCTGTCATTCCCAAAGTCCGCATTAAAACCATTAAGACGTCTTCTGGCCAGATTAAAAGGACAGTCACCAGAGTGCTGCCAGAATTTGACCCTGAAGGTCTGAAAAAGGGTATTGACTCTGGATCTATTGTGGTATCTTCTCTCCTGTCTTCGCCAACCTCATCCTGTGCTTTTTCATCCTCTGGTCGAACAACGCTACCTACAACAGTGGTAGCGACTTCTACAGGCTCAGCCATCGAAGTCACAAAGCAGATGACCATCAAACCTGTCGCCACTGCCTTCTTACCCGTCTCTGCAGTCAAGACAGCAGGTTCCCAGGTTATTAACTTGAAACTAGCCAATAATACAACAGTAAAGGCTACGGTTATTCCTGCCGCATCCGTTCAGAGCGCCAGCAGTGCCATCCTCAAAGCTGCCAATGCTATTCAGCAACAAACTGTCGTGGTGCCTGCTTCTAGCCTGACCAACACTAAACTTGTGCCAAAGACTGTCCACCTCACCAACTTGAACCTCCTTCCCCAGACAGCATCAGCCTCAGAGCTCCATCATGTTCTCTCCAAACCTCAGCAGTCCATTAAACAAGCCATGATGGCCGGCCAAGCTCCCAAGAAAGTGTCCCGGGTACAGGTCTTGGCCAGCTCCCAGAGTTCAGTTGTTGAAGCCTTCAACAAGGTCCTAAGCAGCATAAACCCTGTACCAGTGTATGTGCCCAACCTCTGCCCGCCTTCTTCTGCGTGTATCTCTTTGCCATCCCGTGGGTACAAATGCTTAGAATGCGGTGACTCCTTTGCTCTAGAAAAGAGCCTAACTCAGCATTATGACCGACGAAGTGTCCGCATCGAAGTCACTTGCAACCACTGCGCTAAGAACCTGGTCTTCTACAATAAGTGCAGCCTTCTGTCCCATGCCAGGGGCCATAAGGACAAAGGGGTTGTCATGCAGTGTTCCCACCTCATTTTAAAGCCCATCCCTGCCGATCAGATGATACTGGCCCCGTCGGTTACCTCTAGCGCCCCCATTTCAACATCGAGCCACAGTTCCTCCTCAGGAGCCAGCCAGGGAAAAAGTGACACAACTGTGATTTCAGCACCTTCCTCAGCCCCTGTTGTGGCTGCCATGCCCCTGGATGAAGATGCCTCCAGACTCTGCCGGTCGAATCTCAAGTGCTTAGAGTGTAATGAAGTGTTTCAGGAGGAGTCTTCTCTAGCCATGCACTATCAGCAGGCTGCTGAATCAAGTGGGCAGGTAATATTTTATTTATTTAACTTTTTTTCCCTCCTTTTTTGGTTTTTCAAGTACACCACTGAATTCAGGTCAACTGGATAGTTTCTGCATCATTGGTCAAACGATGTTATGTTGATTTCTGAATTGTTAATTATAGGTTTATAGAGCAGGCAAGTTTATAGAGACAGCATTTGGCATTACTGTCCTGTTTGAGCATTATATGGATATTGTCAGTTTTTAAAAACATCGACAAATATATATACATACACCACCAACCCGCCATAACATTAAAATCACCTACTCGTATGTCTTACTGTCCTTTATATCAGCTCCACTGACCATATGGGAGCGCCCTGTAGTTCTGCAGTTACCGTCTGTAGTCCATCTGTTTCTCTGTATACTTTACTACCCTGTTCTTCAATGGTCAGGACCCCCACAGGACCACCACACAGCAGGTATTATGTGGGTGGTGGATCATTCTCAGCACTGCAGTGACACTGATATGGTGATGGGGGTGGGGTGTTGGTGTGTGTTGTGCTGGTGTGAGTGGATCAGACACAGCAGTCCTGCTGGAGTGTTTAATCACTGTGTCCACGCACTGTCCACTCTACTGGACCCTACTACCTTGATGGTCCGCCTTGTAGATCTAGAGTCTGCTGCTGCACTGTGGAGTGTTGGTTGTCCTCTAGTCCTTCATCAGTTGTCCACAGGACGCTGTCCACAGGATGCTGCCCACAGGATGCTGCCCACAGGACGATATTGGCTGGTAGTTTTGGTTGGTGGATGATTCTCAATCCAGCAGTGACACTGAGGTGTCCAGCAGGATGGCTGGACATACACAGAGGAACAGATGGACTGCAGTCTGTAACTGTAGAACTACAAGCTTCTATATGTCAGTGGAGCAAGTGAACCTGTGGAGAGAAGTAAGATTAAAATCTAGCTGAATTAAATTTACTGGTGATCAGTAAATGACCATGTATAGAATAAGGGAACTAATATTATTGTTTAATGTTTGATGTATTACTTTACATCTTTTGACATTGGTACCCTTTAAAAGCTTAGTCTGGGAGTCGGGTGGGGGTGGAATGTCAAGTCTTTGGGGCTGTGAAACCACAAGCTTAAAGCTAACGTACGGCTTTGTTGTAGGAGTGATTAAACTTCACCTTTAATTCAGTTTAATTTGAGCACTTCTCTAAGTATTGAAGGAGCATAAAAGGGAGCATGGAATTTACCTGGATATGCCTGGGCTGTCCAATTGTAGCAAATCCACCTCTACACATCCAAGGTCATGTCCACACACATTAGGTCTGCACGATAGTGGGAAAAACTGACATTGATTTTATTTTTCCCTTGCAGTATCTATTGATGATATGACAAAATGTTCAGGAGTTTTAACAAAATGACTTAAAAATCAATATTTAAAAACATGTATTACTTTAAAATGATTGGGATGGTGATAATAATAATAATAATAATAATAATAATAAGCTGAAAAATTTTTTTTTATCACACTTGTGAGTGTGCACCAGTTTTCATGGAACTGCTGTAAAATTGTTAATTAAATTCGTGCAGTGTGAATATTGCTCATGCGCACGTTGCAGTGATGATGCTGAAACTATATTTATAGCCTTAACACACACACACACACACCTTTACAGACAAGGTATTATTTATTTCTGTTTATTTCTATGTGTTACATCCTTGACAGAAGTTTGTTCTACGAAGAGCATGTGTGAACGTCTCTGCCCACAAATTCAGAAAAACATGTATTTCCCTCAGGGGTGTCTAAACGTTTGCATAAGACCGTAGAAAAAAGTACAGACGGAGATAAAAGGGTTATGTGGAGTGGCAACTAAGGATCACCACTTGTGGCTTCCTAAAACAACCTTCTAAAGGATTAGCTTGAGTCGAGTGTTTCTGAAGAACCATTGGTTGAAAGTTTTCCTCAGGATCTGAAAGTTGTTTTCTGTCGCATCTTTTACAGTGTTCAGATCTTCATAACAGTCAGTGTCAGATTTTCACTTAGTTATTTTACAGAAATGTGTGCACACAGAGTGCTGTGTGCTTATAGGTACAGTTCTTATTGAAGGTTTAGGTACCCCACCCCAGATTACACGCTTGGTTGGTTTTCTTGGTTGGTTTTCATGCCATATTATTATGTGGTGTTCTTTTCCAACGTGTTAAAGAAAAGGTAGTATGTTTATTACAGTTATACCTCCTTCTTTTCGTGTGTTGTCACTTTTTGTGCAGTTCTGCAAAGTAAAGCCGAAAGTACACATCATAGGGAGAAACTCTCTCCCACTGAAACATTTATAGCATTTACAGCATTTAGCTGACCCTCTTAACTTTACAAGTTTAATCATATTACACATAGGCCAATGTAGTGTTAGGAGTCTCGCCCAAGGACTCTTATGTAGCACAGCATGGTTACCCAGACCAGGATTCGAACCCCAGTCTCTCACAGGTGGTGGTGGCTCCATGGCAAGTAGAACCACTTTACTCAGCTGTCTGGAACACCTAGCTGGATACTCCAGCCCATTTCTCTGTTACAAGGTGATGTCATCTTGAAATCACTCAAGGTGATATGGTAGACACTATGGTAGCAGTAACCACAGCTTTGTGAAGGCAGGATGCTGCTTTGGTGGTTGAGGATACAGTGAGCAGTGGGTGGGGCTTGTAAGGCAGGGCTTAAAGACACATAATCTCTAACAGACTTAGGGTGAATATAGACATACAGTATCAGGAATAAAGGACTGTGCTGTGGGAAAACTGAAGCATGTCAATCTGTTCTAGTAGACCCCAAAATAAGCATATGCATATAAGCAAATACATAGTTGCTGTGCATTAAAATGTGCAAACGAATGCTCCTGTACAGGATGTGTTAACTTGTTTCACCTAAAGTATTTATGAGACAGAAATTGTCTGGGGGTGCATAAACTTTGCACAAGAGTGTTCAAACCTAAAGGGTTCTTTGGAGCAGTGCCATAGAAGAACCACCTTCTGGTTCCCCAATGGACCCGTGTGGTAGATTGGTTTGAGTTGCTCTGTTGAAAGGTAGTTTAGTGTTCTGATGTCAAATGAACCTTTTTGGTCAGATTTAGTAAAGGTTGGTCTGACCTACCTGATACTCAACATAGTGCTATTGCAGTATTATAGTGTTCAGGAATCTGTTAATATGTGCTCTACTCCTTTTACTGTAACAGAAAACCTGCACCATTTGCCAAATGCTGCTCCCAAACCAGTGCAGTTTTGCCTCCCACCAGCGAATCCATCAGCACAAGTCTCCATACATCTGTCCCGAGTGCGGAGCTGTCTGCCGTTCCGTCCATTTCCAGTCCCACGTCACCAAGAACTGCCTGCACTACACCCGCCGAGTGGGCTACCGGTCAGTCCTTGCATCACTTTGTGTTGTTGATGTTGTTGTTGTTGTTGTTGTTGTTGTTGTTGCATCAGTTCCGTTCTGGGTCACCAGTGATGGAGTTCTTCTTCATGCCCACAGTTTGCTTCACGGTTCACATTTATGGGTAAAAAAAAAACAAAAAAAACGTCTTACTTAAATGTACTGAGTGAGTGTTTAATTGGTTATGAGTGCACTATCAACAGGCTGTGAAATTACTGCTCATTGACGAGCTCTCAGAATTCCATTTACCAAAGTAATCACAGTTATTACCACGTCATTCACTTATGATGATGCCATGGGTAAAGTTCGCTAACGTCTGTTAAGGAAACAAAGCCAGAAGTGCAGAGGGTATTTTAGTAGGATGGCTCATCAGGCCAACCAAGGATAGTCAGCATTTATAACTGACTGACTGTCTTCACACTGTGGAAGCATGCAAAGTTTAAGGGTGTAGGAGGTGCCATTTTGGTGACTCTGACAGTATGAAGTGTGTAATTTGTTTGCTGTGTCTGACAATCACAGAAGACAGTAAATGCCAGTAACATAACTTATGTTATTTTGGAGTCCCACAAGGTTCGATATTAGGGCCTTTGCTTTTCTCTTTGTTTTTGCTACTGAGGCAGAGTTACGCATTTCCACTTCTGTTTAAATTAAGACTGTGTTGAAAGACTTAACAGATTGTTACAAACTACAGCTACAGTTGTTGCTGGCTTCTACTGCAAGTATTCTCACAAGGATCTTTGGATTGCAGCCTGTTTGCACTTGCTTCAATCAGAATTCCACCCATGGTTTAAAAAATTAGAGTGGTTCACATGAATGGTGATGGGAACCAGACGCCTGAACCGTTAATGCCCAAGGAACTAATCTGAAAGGAACTTTTTGCATGAAACTGTCTGTGTGATGTCCTCAGTGTGGCTGCATTTGCCGTTCGGGTAAACTAGGCTTATCTATTCTCATTATGGGTAACATGAATCTCTTCTTGTTCTGTTTGTCCTCAGCTGTGTCCACTGCAGTGTGATCTTCGCTGACGTAGCTGCCCTCAAGTCACACATCCAGAGTGCCCACTGTGAGATCTTTTACAAATGCCCCATCTGCCCCATGGCCTTTAAATCTGCCCCAGGAACCCACTCCCATGCCTACACTCAGCACCCAGGAGTGAAGATTGGGGAGCCCAAGTAAGTGTATTACATGTACATCCATCTGAGTGACATGGAACGTACCCATAACTAAGAGGAGAAGTGAATCCCAGTTCATTGCTGTGGCAGTATGCCTACAGCTAGTAAATGGCCTTTTACATAACACAGTAAATAAGTGCTGAACAAGTGAAGGGTGGCATGAGTTGGGGACAAAACAGACGAACGTTCTGTGCCATCAGTAGTGACATAAACATGTTTGCTAGATTCTGCTTAGACTTTACTGGTCACCTAGTTTTGAACTCTTTAGCCACTTCGTAAATAATCAAATTTCTATCAAATTTCAATTTAATTATTAGTTTTCATTAAGGACTCGTTTGTAAATCATTGTCATTGTTCTATATATAAGACTTGAAAAATGGGCTCAGATTAAGTGTTTGGATTGTGAATCTCGTAATTATCAAATAACTCCTAGAGAAACACTGCCAGTCAAATGTTTAGAGACAACAACTCAACATTTAAACTGGGTTTATATATATTTTTATATATACCCAACTAAATATACATTAGAGATGGATATATGGCAGAAATATAGTACTGTGGTACATCAAGAGCGTATGTGGTATATCAGGATATGTATTGTTTCAGACTCTCATTAGTTGCAGCTGGTAAGTGTAAGCCTGTAGAGTCTTTACAATCACCAATAACATACATTTAGTTGGGTTTGTCTAAACACAGGCTAGCAGTATAGCTATCAGCTTTCAGGTGTAGCTTGAGGTTGTTTTATGCATATGCTTATTAACAATGAAGAGGAAGCAAAAACGTGTATCTTTTATTTTATTATTATAAAAATACTACCAATAATTATTATCATTATTTACTCAACACAATATACGCACTATACACAATGACTCCACATATACACCATGCATACAGACACTGTACAATATACACTCTACACAGTCTACAAATTCTACACAACTGCACCACATATACACGATGCATACAGACACTGTACAATATACACTCTACACAGTCTACACACTATACACAACGACTCCGCATATATACACAATACATTGAGACACTGTACAATATACACTCTACACACGATATACACAACGACTCCCACCTATACACAATACATACAGACACTGTACAATATACACTCTACACAGTCTACACACTCTACACAACAACTCCACCTATACACAATACATACAGACACCGTACAATATACACTCTACACAGTCTACACACTCTACACAACAACTCCACCTATACACAATACATACAGACACCGTACAATATACACTCTACACAGTCTACATACTAAACACGACTCCGCATATATACACCTTGCATACAGACACTGTACAGTATACATTCTACACAGCCTACACACTATACACAACTACACCACATATACACAATACATACATACACTCTACACAGTATACACGATATACACAAAGACTCCATATATACGCAATACATACACTGCACAATATACAACATACACTGTATACACAATGTACAGACAATATACAATCTATATATGGATTAATAAAATCAAATAATATACAGTGTACACATTTTTAATAACCATAATATAGGGCAGTAGTGTTGAGGTAGTGCAGCAGCATTACCCTGCATATATATGTGGAAGAGATTGTAGTGTATCTGGCATGTGAGTGAAGCCGGTTATTATTACCCTGACATTTTACACAACTTCTAAGAATGACTTGACGCAGTGAACGACAGACTACAAAGCAACATGCTGCATGTACTTTAGAACCAAGTTAACCTAAAATTAATTTCAGAGATCCTGTTCAGTTCTTGTATAGACTCTTCTATTGCATAAGGAATTGTTTAGATTGGTGTTTCCCATGAATAGACCGCGCGGACTATTTCCAGATTATACCTGTGTGGCATGTCCATGAGTGAGACAAATCGCTTCCGTTACCGCCAGTTCACCTCTGACATTTTCCAGACCGTAAAGGTGCAGAAAGGAATTCTCCACAGTGGCTTTGCGGCAGGTTATTTTCCCACCTGGACCCTCTGGACCTCGTCATGTTTATCAGCACTTATTAATGAAAGGAGCAGGTGGCACCTTTGTGC
The DNA here is from genome assembly GCA_024036415.1 of Prochilodus magdalenae. NCBI lineage: Eukaryota > Metazoa > Chordata > Actinopteri > Characiformes > Prochilodontidae > Prochilodus > Prochilodus magdalenae. Next base: position 98,563 of record JAMWET010004276.1, read on the forward strand.
TGCCTGTCATACGTGTTATCACGACTGAAAAACAATTTTACTCAACAGCGTGAAACAGTATTAAGGACATTTGTCAGTGTCCAGCACTCAAGTGTAAATGAACTTCTTTCACCTGGAGGTCGGGCAGTGTTGATGGATGCGCTGTGATTGCTCGGCTGCGATGGTGAAACCTATCCAATCTGCTTCAAAGCTTTATTTGTTTAATGGATTTACGGTTTGTTCGCTGTGCTGTGTATTCACTAAAGGATGCCTCGCTGATGTAGTTAGTAATGAGTTTGTTTAACCTTCTTTATTTGGAGTCTTTCCTGTTTCCTGGTGGGCCGTCTATGCCGTTACATTGTGTTCCAGCCACGTTAGTACGATCACGTCTGACTTCTGAATCTTCAGAGCCCTGTTTGTGCTCTGACCTAGATAACCCTTTATCTGTGTTGTATAGTTATATTCATTAAGTGTTGAATAGCAAAACAAAAATCAGCTGCTGTACTACTTTATTCATATACAATCATCATCAAAAGAATAGCTGCACCCAGAAGGAAGTGTGGGACTGCAAGTGCTGTTGGGAAGGAAGATAAAGGTTACCAGGAACAATACATGATGATAAATTTAGGCTGATATGATCAATATTTATTGACCAACATATAGAGAAGTAGTGTGACTCATTATGGAGTTAGGTCGCCATGTTTGCTAATGCAACATGCCAGACGTCTGGACATGGAGTTGTAGAGGTTCCTAATTGTGTCAGCTGTTGGACGTGGTATTGTTTTCAGGTAATAACTTTCTGTGAAGGAGCATCTAGAGGGTAAACTCAGACGTCTGGTTCCTACCACCAACACAGTGAGCAAAGTTTTGGTACAACACAGCGTTTCACATCAAACCACTCTAAATGGCTTATTTATTATATAAACATTAATTTAGAAAAATCAGTGGGAATTTTTTATGAAATAAATACATTTTAATTTTATCTTTCTCAAAATTTTATTTTATTTTCAATGTTCTTCAATTGAGTACTGTACTGTACCCTATAACACTATATTGACCAGAGCTATAGGTTGCTATAGGTTATATAGTCATATTTTAGCTCCCTACAATTATTATTCTTAACAAGTTACTAATTACTCTGATAATTCCTTTCTTTCTTCCTTTTTTCCTTCTTTCTTTCTTTCTTTCTTTCTTTTTTTCTTTCTTCATTTACTTATTTATTATTGTATGTATGTATGTATGTATGTATGTATGTATGTATTTGTGTGTATTTTTATTTATTCATTAATTATTATTTTTTGTTTTGTTGGTTATGTAACTGTAAATGACCACATCTGTTAATCAACTAATTAATTGTTAGTCATTCATTTATTTATTTATTTACATGTATATGTATGTATGTATTAATTAATTACATTGTTGATTTATTTGTTTGGTTGTTGAACTGTTAACTGTAATTGACCGTATCTTTATTATCTAACTAATGTTACTGTTTTTTTGTGGTGTTTTTCTAGGTTGATCTACAAATGCTCCATGTGTGACACCGTCTTTACCCTGCAGACCTTGCTCTACACCCACTTTGATCAGCACATCTCCAATCAAAAAGTGTCTGTTTTCAAATGTCCCGACTGCTCCATGCACTACGCACAAAAGCAGCTCATGCTGGACCATATCAAGGTACGGGTTTGATTTTAATGATCTGGTAGTATTGATAAGCTAGTAGACTACTGCAGCTAGTGTTTGTATTGCAGCACTAACAAGGTATGAACACAAAGGCTGGTGTTAGCTTAATTAGTACAGAGATTTCCAATACAGACTGGGCAGATATCAGGTTTGCTAGACTAAGCATTCTGAAACACTACTGAGTGATTATTTATCTGGTGACGCCTCGCAGCATATTTAACCTAACGTATCTCCTGTCTTACTCTGTAGTCCACGCATGGCACCCTAAAGACCATTGAGGGTCCTCCCAACCTGGGCATTAATCTGCCTCTCAGCAGCAAGCCTATTAACTCCATGACCCCCAGCCCCAACAGCAAAGACAGTGGTACCCTCAATGGCCTTGAGAAGGGCGAGAAGAAGGCCCCCACCCCCATCAAGAAAGCCAGTAATGGCACCGACCTCCTCAAAAAGCCCCCGCCATCGTCTGCATCCCCCTCATGCCCCGGCTGGACCTGCAGGGAGTGTGACCGGCTCTTCACCCAGAGAGAAGTTTTCATTGCACATATGAAGAGGGAACATGGCAAGGTACATAGATATGGTGAAAATGCTAACCTGGCTAACAATGGCGGAAGGAAAGTGCACACCACTGCCATCTGCTGGCCAAGTTCTGAACATTCCGATTTGCCATTTGCCATAGGGAATGCTGGGAAAAGCATTTAAGATAAAACAATTAGTTTGACATCATCTGTGTGATGGGCTTATTGGTCTGTTTTTATTAGTGCTTATAAGAACTTTTATTTCTGTCTTACAAGCATTTATAACACAGATATAGTGTAGAATATCACTGCTTGAATTCAAATTCATTTTGCACCGAATCAGCAGGAGGCTATTTGATGAGCACAAATGACAAATGGTTCTAAATTCTAAATTCTAATCTACATCTGGCCAGCAGAACAGACCTAACTTAGGACTTTCCTAATAATCTTCAGTGCATTGCAGCTACCAAACAGGAATGTTCGTAAAGCCTCAGTAAAGGTAGCTCAGTAATCCATTTACTCAACAGTAGCTTTAATAACACTGGGGTTTTCTGCACAGTAACACCAGATAAATGAAGCTGAAAGAGGTGACTTGGCTGGCGTGAGCTGGGATTAAAGGGGAATTCCACTGATTTTCCAAACACTTGGAGTAATTTAGTCATTCTGATGTTTACAGTATCATTAAGAGCTCTTTGATTTGAAAAGAATGGTTCACAGAGATGGCCACCAGATGTCCGAGGGGTTTAAGAGCCTTTTACACCTCGCATTACCATGTGTTTTCTGTCTGGATCGTACCGAGATAAACTTTGGCCGGATTCCATTCACGCTTTTTACTAAAATGAGTTCCTGTGTAGCCCAGACAGGATCCGATTTTACTCTTACTGTGCAAAGAGCATGTCAACACGTTGTGTTAGTTATTTTAGGCTCTATTTTGTGTGGCAGCCGAGTGGAGAGCTTTGGCTTGGATGCCTTTAAAAGCTAACTTTCCAGAATTTGTCCCCTGTGACTGAAACTGTATCTAACAGTGTGTAGTACCTCCACAAGCACCAACAGCTGTGACTGGATTTGGCCTGTACTGGACAAGTTTCTGGATGTAAGCCACATCTGTGTTCAGACACTCTTCAGTTAAAGAATTGGCAGTTAAGCTAGATTTGGTGGATGCCTTCCCTGGCACAATTCCAAGGAGATTTCCCTATAGACTGGGATTTTAGATCCGCATGACCGAACACTTCCATACACCCGCAGATTCAGTAGCTGTTCACACTATGATCTTTGGCCTGTTCAAATGCAGTCACCAATCCAATACATTCGATGCGTCTGCTGGGATGTTGTTGGTGTGACTGCTAACGGCAAATCTGAGATATGGCGGTCATCTTCAATTATTAATTAATTACTGAATTTAGTAGAAAATAATTTATTTGATTATACAGTATGTGGAATACTGGATGTCCTTTACCCTCATGCATTACTCCGAGGGTAGGAACTGGCTGAAACACGTAGGGGAGGAGTGGGGCTAATTTTACCGATTTTTGGCAGGAGCGGAGCTAAGTGTGGTCCTGTACTAAAATCAGCCCTTCTCAAGAATATTCAGTTTCACCGTGTCCTCTCGCCACCCCACCACTCCCGAGATAGAAAAGTACACTCATGGTTATAATAAAAGCATTGAACTTGCATAGCCAGTAGTCAACAGAAATCAGGGCTAGCGTAAACATCTCAAGAAAACAATTGAGCAATCATGTTTCATTACACGAGCCCATACAGTGGTGTTAAAGTCTGCATGTGGCGGCCAGTTGATCAGATGAATTTGCTCTGAGCTCACTTTCAGAGCGCATTTCAGAGAACAACAACACGAGTGTTTGTTTGCCATAATCATAGGGTGTGTCTTAATCATAGAGTAGTATCAATTGCAGCAATCGCCTGGAAATCAAGGCTAATTAGTGGGTGGGGCTTCACCCAGCCGGTTAGCTTTATTCCGTACTGTGGAAGGTGTGACACGGTGTCTAATGCTTAATGCCTAATTCAACATTTTACTCGCCGGTGCTGCGAGGAGCTTAATATTAGCCTGTTCGGAGTGAAATATGCACTTTGCCTCCGGCTTAATTTGGCTGTGACGCGACAACTGACGAAAGAAACTACTGAGCAAGCCTATTAGTCCGTCAATGGTTGTCTGAGTCAGATAGGAAAGAACTAATTGTGATCGGAACGCTTTGTGTCCTCACAACAAATTCATGTGGTGCTACTTTTTACCCTCTTGATTTTATTTTCTGGAGGTTTTTTTCTTGCTTTTTAAATAACAAAAAGACAGCAGGCCTGTTATTATACCCTCTATAAATAAATAAGTGTGTTATTCATGGTTTTTATTGAATTATTCAACACATAGAGGTCTGGTTTATGGGATTTATGATGTGGGCATTTTTCCTCTGAATGTGCAGAAGTAAGTTTGTAATGATCTTTCTTTCTGCTTTCCTGTCTTTCTGTAGCAACTCAAGAAGCATCCGTGTCGTCAGTGTGACAAGTCCTTCAGCTCCTCCCACAGCTTGTGCAGACATAATCGAATCAAGCATAAAGGAGTTCGGAAGGTCTATTCCTGTCCGTGAGTATCAAGCGAGGTGTATACATACATGCGGGTGTGTGGTACCGCAGGAACATACCATTACGTGCTTTCCACAGTAGTCGTTTTTATGAAACAGTCGTAGTACAATATTTTGTTATATGCAAACATGTTGGAGCAGATCGAATGCCCCAGTAGTGTCCGATTAAAAATCAGAAAGAAGCTACGATGAGTGATACTGTTGTTTGGCCATGGAGACACACCACTTGGATTGTTTGCTGTAACGCCTTCGTTTTGCCACCTTACTGCCGCACTCAAAAGTTCAGTTGAATTAGACTTCGATCCAGTTTACCGCTGATATGCTGTGTGATGTGTGGCCACTGGGGACCGAACCCAAAGCCCTGTTTGTTTCACACTGACCTCAGTATTTTCCAATGAATAGATTCAGTTTTTGGTTCTGCTTGTTATAAGTAATACCCTCATGTCCGTATGTACGTATTTGCAGGCCGCAGTGGGCTATAATTTCAGCCTCCTTCTTTTCTCAGACACTGTCCGGACTCTAGCCGCACCTTCACCAAAAGGCTGATGTTGGAGAAACACATTCAGTTGATGCACAGCAGCAAGGAAACAGAGGGAAAACCAGCAGTGGAACCCATCAGTACAGATGAGCCCCCCAGTAAAGACCAGGTAATGGCACCAGCACACATACCGTGGACTGTCCAACCATGTTCTAGAGAATGTGTTCCTGCATACTTCTGGAATCGTGTGCCTTTGCTCCCCAAGTTGCATTCCAGTATTGAAGAATATGAGCAGAGAGACCAGTTTAAATACCTTGACGTTTTTCTGCTTTTTTTATCACAGCAGAAAAACTCGTACTTCTGATATGTGGGGTCCTTTCCGAATGGAAACGTGTTTAGACATATATGTTGTTCTTTGCTTCTCACAAAATAGGCAAGCTGACATTGCACAGAACTCTTAATACACCAGAGAGCTTCTGTACCTCATTCAGGAGCTAAACCATATGAGCTCTTTCAGCTGGGATCATTGTGTCTCAGTTTCAGCTGGTATTGGCAATGCAGTTCACACACAACAAAACAAACAGGCCGAGTATATCCCAGGTAAAGCCAAATAAGATCCTTTGCTCCTCAAATAACGGGCAGACATTGGTCTATTTTGAAAAAAGTGCAAGTAGCATGAAGAGCTTCACTGCTCCATCCATCTCGAAGCTGACACTTTGAGTGCTTCGTGTCATACAGTGAGTCCAAGAAGTATTTGATCCCTTGCTGATTTTCTTCGTTGGCCCACTAATAAAGACATGATCATTCTATACTTTTAATGGTAGATGTATTCTTACATGGAGAGACAGAATATTAAAAAGAAAATCCAGAAAATAAATCTAAGGAATATATATTAATTGATTTGTATTTCATGGAGTGAAATAAGTATTTGATCCCTTAGTATTCATTAGCAGTTCTGGCTTTTACAGACCAGTTAGACACTCCCAATCAACTTGTTACCTGACCTGAAGCCACCTGTTCTCACTAATCACTTGTGTGAAAAACACCTGTCCACAGAATCAGACAGATCACACAGATTTCAAGTCTCCAACATGGGTAAAACCAAAGAGCTGTCACAGGACCTCAGAGTCAGAATTGTTGACCTTCACAAAGCTGGAATGGGCTACAAAAAGATTAGTAAGGTGTTGGATGTGTAAAAGTAACAACTATTGGGTGCAATTATCAGAAAGTTTTAAAGAGTATAACATGACAATCAACAGACCTCGGCCCGGTGCTCCAAAGAAGATTTCGCCTTGTGGGGTGGCAATGATGCTGAGAACGGTCAGAAATCGTCCTGCAACCACTCGGCAGGAGTTAGCAAATGACCTGAAGGCAGCTGGGACCACAGTTTGCAAGGAAACAATTGGCAACACTTTGCGCAACAATGGATTCACATCCTGCAGTGCCCGAAAAGGTACCCCTGCTGAAGAGAGCACATGTGGAGGCGCGCCTCAAGTATGCCAATGATCATTTGAAAGATGAACCAAGTTATTGGGAGAAGGTTTTTGTGGTCAGACGAGACCAAAATTGAACTTTTTGGCCTCAACTCCACCCGCCATGTGTGGAGGGAAGAAAAATGCTGCCTATGACCCCAAGAACACTGTGCCCACCGTCAAGCATGGAGGTGGAAGCATAATGGTTAGGGGGTGTTTCTCTGCCAAGGGTACAGGGCTACTTCACCGCATCACTGGGAAGATGGATGGAGCCATGAACCGCACAATCCTGAGGGACAACCTCCTCCCCTCTGCCAGGGATCTGAAAATGGGCCGTGGTTGGGTCTTCCAACATGATAACGACCCTAAACATACAGCAAAGGCAACAAAGGATTGGCTCAAGAAGAATCACATTAAGGTCATGGAGTGGCCCAGCCAGTCGCCAGACCTCAATCCGATCGAAAATCTATGGAGGGAGCTGAAGGTCAGAGTTGCCAAGCGACAGCCCACCAACCTTCATGATTTAGAGAGGATCTGCAAAGAAGAGTGGGCCAAAATTCCCCCTGGTGTGTGTGCTAAACTTGTGGTTAACTACAACAAACGTCTCACCGCTGTGCTTGCAAACAAAGGCTTTGCCACTAAGTATTGAGTGTGTTTGGCAAGAGGGATCAAATACTTATTTCACTCCATGAAATACAAATCAATTAATATATATTCCTTAGATTTATTTTCTGGATTTTCTTTTTAATATTCTGTCTCTCCATGTAAGAATACATCTACCATTAAAAGTATAGAATGATCATGTCTTTATTAGTGGGCCAACGAAGAAAATCAGCAAGGGATCAAATACTTCTTGGACTCACTGTATAAGCTCACTGGACAAAATATGAGGATGATTAAGCTATAAATAACTGTGGGGCGTGAGGGATTATAAGTGATCGATTAAGAAAAGGTGGTACAGTGCAGTTAAAGTCTCGTTCCATGTGTGGAAAATGGCTCCAAAGACCATAGTGTGAAGGAAGTAGCTGGATTTGCAGGTGTATAGAAGTGCATGGTCATATGGGTTTGTCAGGACTTTTGAGTTGAGTGTAAAGTATCCAAGGCTTGACTGAAGCTGGCTTGTTATTTGTAGCTGCATGCGCTTAGAAGGTTTTGCTAGTGGAAAGCAGTAGAACGTGTCCAAAGATGTTTTACCTTAATGGTGTGGATGGTGCAGATCTGGCTTTTTCATTAGTTTGGTCTGTTTTGGTGACTGTGATTCTCTTGCCAAGTCTCAACAAATATACCCTGTTCCGGAAAAAATTGTGTAGCTCTGGTGATGGGAATGGTCCACACCAAACAAGGGAATTCAGCATCACAGCAAGCTTTTCTGCTACTTCTAGCAACACATCAGAGCTTTACCTAGCAGACATTCATGTAGTTCCTGTTGTACAAGCCACTGCTAATAGCAGCAGATGACTGCAAACAGTCATGACGAAGCAGAAATTGAGTAAATAAATAAATAGGTTCTGTAATTACAAATATGGAAATAACTTCAAATCTCTGGCCACAAAACAAACTGTATCCTTGCAGGGTGAAACCAACCAAACCAAATTAAATAAATGCATTGCCATAAAAACCCAGACACAGGTTTGTATGACCTTGCATCAGCAAACAAACTGTGTGGAGTTTAAAGATCCAATCTGAGCAAGGAGTTTAGGATCTGATCTGAAGCTTAGGACTCTAATAGTTTTGCTAGGAGTTTAGGACTGGACTGTACAGCCACAGTGTACCAGTCACCAAGTCAGCAAGCCTTATCATAAGCCTGCATCCGTTTCTGTGTTTCGTAGGTCCGCAGTCCGAAACGCAAGCTCAACTCTGATGGCGAGCCCACTGAAGAAGCAGAAAAGCGTGGTGAGAAAGACGGAGGCCCGAGGGTTCCCAGCCAGCGCTGCAGAGGCTCTTCCTCGCAGCCTCTGAAGAAACTGAAGGTCAACGTGTTCAAAACGCACAAATGCGCCATGTGCAGCTTCACCACGGAGGACCTGGTGCGTTTCCACGAGCACATTCCACAGCACAAAAGCGACGGCTCGTCTTTCCAGTGTCGCGAGTGCGGCCTCTGCTACACCTCACATCATTCCCTCGCCCGGCACCTCTTCATTGTGCACAAGCTGAAGGAGCCGCCGGGGCTCGGCCGCCACAGCGACCAGCAGGAAAACAACCCAGCCCCGGAGGACTCGCGCGGCGTCCCGGACACGCAGTGCAAAGTGTGCGCCAAAACCTTTGAGACAGAGGGGGCCTTGAACACACACATGCGGACGCACGGGATGGCCTTCATCAAGTCTAAGAGAATGAGCGTGGCCGAGAAGTGAAGGACATTCAGAATTCTTTTTTTTTTTTTCGTTTGAAAATGTGAAAAAAACATGCATATATAAGGTTGTAATGGAGATATCCATCATATGATGAGGTAACTAGTCCGTTCCACCTCTTTGTATGCTCACATATAAAACACAACATATACATATATAAATATCCATACACATATATATATATAAATACATATGAGAAATGTATAAATATAGTACGCACACAGAAAACAAAGTACTTGTGTGTTTAAAGATCTGTAATATATTGAAAGTGGATTTATGTGTATTTAAATATCTATGAGAACACATTTTGTACTTTATGATAGATGTTTGTATGGGTGTTGAATAGATCTTTTTTATAGGGAATATTAGTTGTTTTTATTTTTTCTTCTAGACCGGTATGTTGTGTTCTAGATCGAGCCGAATGTGTGAAAAGCAGTTCGAAACCCACTCATCTCGGGTCTGAGGTCCAGTCCGAAGTAGCTGGCAAAGCCCGAGTCCCTCGACTGCTGCTCGGTTGTGCAGGATCTCTAAATGTCCACTCCCTTTCGACCAGATTACTTTTATTTTTTTATGTTCGGGTTTGCTCTCGAAGGACAATCAGTCCATTTCTCTTTACGGAGTGGACGGGACCAGTGTCTTGAGAAACGGTCGCTGCTGGAGTTGTTCACTTAATTTTTTTCGTTTCTGTTCCATGTACTATAAATGTCACTTTGAAAATAGCTATTTATACCTAGAACACTAGAACACTACAGATGATACAATGGTTATTTTATCAGTTTCAGTGCTTCAGCCACTGCCAGTGGACCATATGAACCACGGTTTTTGTGACGTCGGGGTGTTTTACAGGTTGTCTTAGCATTGGTTTTAATGTTTCTCTCTCAAAGCTAAGCATTCTTCTCTCAGAGCTGCATTACATGCACATGGTTTGGTGTCTTTTGCCTTCGTTGAGCACTGTGCTGTTTGTTTCGCCTTTATTTCCGGTTGCCACCTCTGTCTTTGCTAACTGGGAGCATGAAATACCACACGTACTGTTATGTTAGTAGGTGTGTTTTCTACTCAGTGCATGCAAACCTTCTGAAATACACTCATCGTCAAAAGAATAGGTGCACCCAGAAGGAATCAACCGACAGTAATGAAACTTGGGGGGTAGGTTTGGCATTGAGATATGAGGATGATTCAAGTTTCAGGCTTGACCGTGCATGTGACGTAAGAAAGGACGGGTCTCGTTGCTGTACCTGACTAACCCATCAGACCAATTGTGGGCGTTCACAGAGCAGTGATGTCTTCCATGAGTCATTCTGTTATTGCCAGCACTATTGGCAGATGGATGGACTACGTGCACGCAGACCGCTACGTCTTTAAAGAATGACTCAGAATTGCAGCGGATCATCTTCAGTGAGTCCCACTTTTGTCTTAGTGGAGACAACCAATGAATCCATGTGTGGTCACATGGTCACTGTGGCACCATGGTCAGCGGTTTGCTGTCGCATGTCATATGTCCTGAAGGCCTGGTGTCACTCCATCTCCACCCACTACTGCACAATCTGCATGGGATAGATTATCACAGGAAAACATTAGGAACCTAGCAAATATGGCAGCCCAATGCCATACTGAGAGACACTTCTTCTGTATGTGTAGCTATATCACACATCAGTCTAAATGTATCATCATTTATTGTTCCTGGTAACCTTTATCTTCCTCCGCAATCCCACACTTCCTTCTGGGTGCAGTTCTTTTGACTATGAGTGCTTATGCTCTGAAATGTAAGGATGCCAAATAGGGCTCTGGAAAGCAGTGCTATAGAACAAAGGTCCTCAAACTGGTTCTCAGTCCCCTCAAAAAGCTGAATTTATTGATCGACCCCAGTGTCTGGCTTAGTTTATATTGGCTCATCATGAGGTTCCCCGCTCTGACTTTGCTTACTGTGAGCGTGACATACCACACATACTGTACGTTATAGTGGGTGTGCTTTCTCCTTAATGCATGCAAACCCTCAAAAATGTATGCTCTAAAATGTAAGGATACCAAATAAGAGACAGTCCACATTTTTGCTCCACCTTTTTGCATTGTGAGTTAGGTTACAGCTAAAATGTGGACTTTTCTGGGACACCTAAAGATCGGTTTGAGGACCTGTTTTGGGTCCTTTAGCTTTTAAATGCATGGATCTTTACAACCAAACCATGTATGTAAGTGTGATGAACACTTTTCTCCACATGAAAACACATGTGATTTTATATATATATAGGTGCTGGTCATAAAATTAGAATATCATGAAAATGTTGATTTATTTCAGTAATTCTATTCAAAAAGTGAAACTTGTATATTATATTCATTTATTACACACAGACTGATATATTTCAAGTGTTTATTTCTTTTAATTTTGATGATTATAACTGACAACTAATGAAAACCCCAAATTCAGTATCTCAGAAAATTAGAATATTGTGAAAAGGTTCAGTATTGAAGACGCCTGGTGCCACACTCTAATCAGCTAATTCACTCAAAACACCTGCAAAGGCCTTTAAATGGTCTCTCAGTCTAGTTCTGTAGGCTACACAATCATGGGGAAGACTGCTGACTTGACAGTTGTCTGAAAGATGACCATTGACACCTTGCACAAGGAGGGCAAGACACAAAAGGTCATTGCTAAAGAGGCTGGCTGTTCACAGAGCTCTGTGTCCAGGCACATTAATAGAGAGGCGAAGGGAAGGAAAGATGTGGTAGAAAAAGTGAACAAGCAATAGGGATAACCGCACCCTGGAGAGGAGTGTGGAACCAAACCCATTAAAAAATGTGTGGGAGATTCACAAAGAGTGGACTGCAGCTGGAACCACCACGCACAGACGTATGCAAGACATGGGTTTCAGCTGTCGCATTCCTTGTGTCAAGCCACTCTTGAACAAGAGACAGCGTCAGAAGCGTCTCGTCTGGGCTAAAGACAAAAAGGACTGGACTGCTGCTGAGTGGTCCAAAGTTCTGTTCTCTGATGAAAGTAAATTTTGCATTTCCTTTGGAAATCAAGCTCCCAGACTCTGGAGGAAGAGAGGAGAGGCACTGAATGCACGTTGCTTGAAGTCCGGTGTAAAGTTTCCACAGTCAGTGATGGTTTGGGGTGCCATGTCATCTGCTGGTGTTGGTCCACTGTGTTTTCTGAGGTCCAAGGTCAACACAGCCGTCTACCAGGACGTTTTAAAGCACTTCATGCTTCCTGCTGCTGACCAACTTTATGGAGATGCAGATTTCATTTTCCAACAGGACTTGGCACCTGCACACAGTGCCAAAGCCACCAGTACCTGGTTTAAGGACCATGGTATCCCTGTTCTTAATTGGCCAGCAAACTCGCCTGACCTTAACCCCATAGAAAATCTATCTAATCTATTCATCTCAGAAAAGCTGAAGGCCACTGTCAGAGCAGTGTCACAGACTGATCGACTCCATGCCACGCTGCATTTCTGCAGTAATCCAGGCAAAAGGAGCTCCAGCTAAGAACTGAGTGCTGTACATGCTCATACTTTTCATGTTCAAGGTTTTTTAGTTGGCCAACATTTCTAAACAATCCTTTTTTGTGTTGGTCTTAAGTGATATTCTAATTTTCTGAGATTATTAGATTGAGATTTATTAGTTGTCAGTTATAATCATCAAAATTAAAAGAAATAAACACTTGAAATATGTCAATCTATGTGTAATGAATGAATATAATATACAAGTTTCACTTTTTGAATGGAATTACTGAAATAAATCAACCTTTTCATGATATTCTAATTTTATGACCAGCACCTGTATATGTTCAAGCCAAGAACATGTTAGAAACCATTTAAGTACACTTTTCTCAAGTTCTCTCTGTTCCAGGCCCTTGAGACTTGGTCTAAATGGCACTATTCCTGGTCTTAAGCCTAGGTAAGTAGTTGTAGCACTCGATTGCCAGAAGCACATTAAACATCATTACCCTGTCTCAGTATCTCGCCGCATTCGCCGCTCATCAGCAAAGTTCAAGTGTGTCGTTCCAACTTGTCCAACTAAATGGCTCGAATTAAAGTTCTGTCCAGACTTAAAGAAATGTTCGGAGACACTTTTGCTTTCTTAGAACTAAATAATGAATGTCTTTAAATGTGAAACTGGAATCTTAATAAAAAAAGAAATAAACAAATAAAAAAAGAGGAGAAGAAGAACAAAGAGTACTCTGCAGGCAGACAGCCGTAGCCGTTTTCAGTGCTAACATTTCACCATTTTGGAGACATGAAACATTAAGGAAATACTAAGAATAAAAAACTATTACATCACTTCCTGTTCATTTGTTCTTTCCACAGAAGACACTTTAGATGTTTTTATTTTTTTTGTTCATGTTTTTTTAAATCGTTTTTATTGTTTCTTTTTTATGTTTGACTTTTTCGAATAAGTGACCATTTGTGAGGATGCATTTGTGCATGGGAGAAGCCATTTATGGTGGTTGTTTCTTAGAATGTCTTGCTGCTGTTCAATAGACTTGTCCGATGTTTGTGTAAAAAAAAATTAAAAAGGAAAAAAAAACAGCTAATAAACAATATGGACAACATAAATGGTCTAAGCTTGAATGTTCAGGGGCATAGGGCTGGGCAGTATCATAAAATGTTACATCACAATACACCTTTGAGTGTCATTGTTAAAGGAGCAATATGTAATAATGTCCAAAGAAAAACAACTTGAAAATGGAAACTTTACAGGTGAGGGCAAAACCATTTCTGCTGGTTCATTCATCATGAGATTTTTTTTACACAGTGTAAACAGCAGCTGCTGTGTTCAAATGACGCACAAAAGTAAAAATCTACAAAAATGGAGATACATGGTTTTTCTTTGGACAGCTTCACACAGTCCTTTTACTCCTTCCCACCTATTTACTTACCAGTCTAGAAGGAGTGTTGCAAGTTTAGCATTTCATCCTTTTACTCCCCAAAGAGTGTCTCGAGCGGAAAAAAGCAGTACCAGTGCTAACTTTTGTTTTGCTTCCTTTCTTTGCTTTTGAGGTGTTTTGTTGCTGAAAGCGGACTGTGCTGCTTCTTCATGAACTAACATGGCAGTCTTGATGCTACAGTGACACTGTTGCCTTTTAAGGTACAAACTGGTTGTACAGTTAGGACAGGCCTGGGCTAGCTGGTTAGCATGTTAACTTCAGTAGCTGCCACTGAAATATGATACAAGAACGGTGAACTTAAGTCTTACATAAAAATTGCATCATCTTGCATACTGCTCCTTTAATTAGATGTAACGCAGTAGTGTAGTACTGTATACGAAATTTTGATTAACAGTGGTGGTGTTTGTAGTTTTTCATAGTATGCCACTGGTTCTTCTATTTCTGTTCCAACTTGCTAGACCTTTTCCAAGGTTTGTTAACATCTGGAAGATTTGGCACAAACAAACAAACAAACAAACAAAAAAATGCTTCTTTTGTAGATGGTAATTGCAGTTATTGCAAAATTAAGTTTTGCATGTTCATTAATCAGGAGAGCTAGTCAACAGGGAGGTTTGGAAATGGCAAAAACAAGACAACTGACTTTGTTGTCTTTTCTTAAAGAAGTAAGCAGAAGGAAGTGATGTGGAAGAACAAGATGCTAAAAGGCAAGGGATACTGGAATGGATGGCAGTGGAAAACCCACCACTAGCAGTGATGTTAACGTTGCTAGTTTGGCACCTGTGCTAACAACAGCTAGCGGTGGTAGCTTGCATGATGAAGTCAGAGAAGATAACGAAGAGCAGGAGTTCAGAGAGGGTTGTTTCAGCGGAGATACTAGCAACGTGCCTAAGGAGAAACTGTCACTGAGTCTACAGTTTGTAGTTTGTAGGACAAGTAGGACAGGTGTTCAAGGAAAAACTATTCCTCCGGTAGCATGTCTGAGATGTTATGGCTGCAGCTCCTTACTGCAAAACTAGGTCTATCTAATTGTATAGAATGTTGCTATGTCAGGTGGACACCTAAAGCACTGTCGTGTCAATGCATCCCAGGACCTTTTCCGGATCACCCCACCTTTAGTGTTCCATTACCTGATGTTTTACAAATTAAGCACTGCCTACCAGGTTCTTGTTCAGTCTCTTGTCATCTCTACGTTTGACTCTTACAAATCCTGTTTAACTGGTCTTCCTTTGCAGAAACACCCTGGACAGGTGCCAGTCCATTGCAGGGCAGACACACACATTCACTTACTCACACATTTGGCCGGTATCTTTCTTTATAGAGATATGTAATTCACATTTGAGGAAAGTAATATTACCTGAAACCCTTTCTTCTTCCAGTCTACTGTCCTGTGCGTTTATGTCCTCACCTTCCTTTCCTGTGACAAATTATTGTTCAACCCTAATCTACTATAAACCTCCCTGGGCCACTGTCTCTGGTTAATGTGGCAATACTAGGGTAGCCAATTTACCCTTGTAAACCCCTCCCCCCAAACATGATGCTTTACACACCTAATTGAGTGGAATGAACATTCGTGAGTGAGACAAGAGCTTACTAATTGACTAGCATGCAGAGGGCTGATCTGCGGTTAGCCAGTAGGTCTAATGACCTAGGTCTAGATCTACATGACAGTAGAGTCATGATGTCACATGACTTTGGTAAACCAATGAAATGCAAGGCATGTGTTTGACATGGACGTGAGTAGTAATAGTTCATCCCGAAACAGAGGACTAATACATGCCTGTCCAGGTTCTGCACTGGACAGAGGACTGGGACAGTTGGAAAAAGCTGACTTTCCGGCCTAAACCCGGATGTGTGAACACCCTAGGCTATACCCTCTCTGATATAGGTATGAAGATTCTGGCTCATGATTGGTTCGTGCTTCGCGACAGCAATAATGTAGCTGGATGAATTGAGCATAACTCCTGTGAGTCATAGAGCGCAGTGTGAGTCCTCAGGTTCTCCTTCAGTAGTATTACCGGTACACTAACACTGACGTGTTGTCACTAGACCCGTGTTTGTGGTGACAGATGTGTCCATGTTCTGCTTAATGCTAATATTTTTCCATGCAGTTTATCTGAATGACCTATATAGAAAGCACACAAAAGTCACCATAGTAAACACCGATCTCAGAGAGGTCTGTTTTGATCAGGTTCATGTGATACACGTTGCTGTGTTGAGTTATATGTGGAGTTGCCAGTTTGTTCAGTGACCTGTGACTGAAATGTATCTGATGGTGTGTAATACCTCTACAAGCACCAAGAACAGCTGTGATTGGATTGTCATGTACTGGACAAGCTTCTGGATGTAGGCCACATCAACGTTCAGACACTGTTGAATCAAAGACTTGTGCGGTTGAGCCAGATTTGGTAGATGCCTTCCCTGGCACAATTCCAAGGAGAATTCCCTGTAGACTGGGATTTTAGGCACTGCTGGTAGACCGATATGACCGCACGCTTCCACACACCTGCAGATTCAGCTGCTTCTTGCACGCTATGGTCTTTGGCATGTTCAAATGCAGTCACTTCTTTTAGCCATTTTCCCACACATGGAACGACACATTCACCGCACTGTATCACTTCTTCTCAATCTTCTTGTCTATGGCTCCTGTCACTCACACCCAACCCGTATTTAAAGCCCCATCAGCTTGGTGCAGTGCCATCTGCAGAAGCTGAAGTTGCTACCAGCTTAAACACGGAAGGTGGCTAATTGTTCTGTCTGCGGTGAGGAACTGACCATTGATAAAGGTCTAACATAAACTGTGCATACGCAGGAGCTACAAGGGAAGGGTTTCTGATAAAGTGGCCACAATAGGTAAAGGCCATAGAAACACTGCTGTACCTGTTACACTCATACCAGCACCACATACTCCTCTGATGTCACTGTCACTGCTCTGCTGAGAATGATCTACCACCCAAACAATATCTGGTCAACAGTGGTCCTGTGGTGGACCCTTTCAAATGATGGACATAATTGATAACAACAGTTGGCAAATGTCCTGCAGTCATTGTTTCCAATAAACTGGCCAATGATAGTAAGTACCAGGTAGGTTGTTAGGTCTGTACACATCCACCTTTCTCTTTTTTCTTATCACGTTCTGAGGTTTGACTTGGCTTATACGATGTCCCACCTAAAGAGACGTAACTCACTAAGACCTATACCCTACTGCCCTAACTACAGCCCTAGCACTGTAGCCAGATTTCTATGTTGCAGCAAAGCGTTCACACTTCAGTACGAAAGCCCCGATTTTGCATGCCAGATTTGGAGGCAGAGAAAGCATGACCACAATATGTCAGCATCTCTCTGGTCACGTGTCCCTCCTTCCAATTATTTAAATGTGGCATCCCGTTCAGAAAATCCACAGAATGGTCACAATGCCCCTGGCGAAACAGACACCTGGGATAATCCTCCTCTTAGGCCTTCTCTTCTGCTCCACAGCCCGGACCTTCAACATCACGGTGAAATGCATGCAGGACACTGCAGCCTTCCTAATGGAGTTAGAGAACGACAAACCGGAGGAGTACGCAGTGCAGAGTAAGTCACAGTGATGCGTTTTCACTGATGAAGATTTAAATGATAATATTGATTTAAATGATAATATTGTTTATTAATTCAAATATTAATATTTAATTTTTTTTGTCACTTAATACATTTACAGTCCTTTTTTAGTAAAACTGACTGTGGTAATTCTGCCTTTTGATTATTAATGAATAACAGAATGAACATAAATTATTTGATGAATAGACACAGTAGAGAAAGCTAGTTGAAGCCTACATAATGTTTCAGAGGCAATTTAGTCTTCTACTTCTTGTTGGTGGGGGACCTATCGCACAGTGTCAGGAGGTAACCTGGTATTTTGCTGGAAAATAAAAAATACAAACTAAAATACTGCTTGAAGCAAAGCTTTGAAATTTTGCATGGTTTTATTATTTATTTCATTTCTTTCATAGAAAATGTATGGTTAGAATTTGGACATGTCTTCGTGCTGACTATTAGGGATTAATAGATGTTCAAATACAAATTCAGGGAAAGCTCACTGATGAGTTACTTCACCTACAGTAGGCAACCTGCTGTCATTGGTGTTCTTAACTAACTAGAGGTGCAGGACTGGTCTGCCTCTGGGTGCCACTGTAGCAGATTAGGTCACAGTGTAGGACAGTAACTCAGTAAGTGTATTGTGTTAGTGTGCTGTAAGTAGTGTGTTGGTGTACAGTAACTCAGTAAGTGTATTGTGTTAGTGTACTGTAAGTAGCGTGTTGGTGTACAGTAACTCAGTAAGTGTAATGTGTTAGTGTACTGTAAGTAGTGTGTTGGTGTACAGTAACTCAGTAAGTGTAATGTGTTAGTGAACTGTAAGTAGTGTGTTGGTGTACAGTAACTCAGTAAGTGTAATGCGTTAGTGTACTGTAAGCAGTGTGTGTAATGTGTTAGTGTATTGTAAGTAGTGTGTGTAATGTGTTAGTGTATTGTAAGTAGTGTGTGTAATGTGTTAGTGTACTGTAAGTAGTGTGTGTAATGTGTTAGTGTACTGTAAGTAGTGTGTGTAATGTGTTAGTGTGTTGTAAGTAGTGTGTGTAATGTGTTAGTGTATTGTAAGTAGTGTGTGTAATGTGTTAGTGTATTGTAAGTAGTGTGTGTAATGTGTTAGTGTATGGTAAGTAGTGTGTGTAATGTGTTAGTGTATTGTAAGTAGTGTGTGTAATGTGTTAGTGTGTTGTAAGTAGTGTGTGTAATGTGTTAGTGTATTGTAAGTAGTGTGTGTAATGTGTTAGTGTATGGTAAGTAGTGTGTGTAATGTGTTAGTGTGTTGTAAGTAGTGTGTGTAATGTGTTAGTGTGTTGTAAGTAGTGTGTGTAATGTGTTAGTGTGTTGTAAGTAGTGTGTGTATTGTGTTAGTGTATTGGACGTACTGTGTCAGTGTACAGTAACTGTGGTCACAGGTTTGACTGACATTGTTTTTACACTTTTACCCTGTAATTGTGTTGTGGGCTACTTTGTTGCTGCTTGATGAAGGAGGGAGCAGAAAAACTCCTCTATGCTTTTCACAGTAAAATACTGATGAGAAAACGAGTGCACTCTCTGTGCTGTTCTGTGTCGGAGCAGTGTACGATGCCTTCGGAAAGCTGGGCAGTGATGTGGTGGGGGGCAACGTGAACAGAGCTGGATCTCTGCAGGAGTGTATGTCTGTCAAAGGACCGAGCTTTAGAGGACAGTACTGCCAAGTCTTTCTCAAACAGGTACATACACCCAGAAATCTCAGGGCAAACCCGAGCACGAGTTTAATATTGGTCTGACACACACTCGTCTCTCTGTCTTCACTCATCACTCTTTCCACCCATAGAGCCCTGTTCATTTTCACCCTATTCAAACTCTATTGGTTCTTTTACCCAACAGCCACCAAACTGCATGTACTCACTCAGGGAGTATCCCCAAACTCTAATCCACCGCCAAACTGACCTGCACTCCTCTATGCGACATTTATTCATCCATTGTTCCTCCCATAGACTCCCATTCATTTTAGCAACACATTAGCATCCAGCTAACAACAAGCTTAAGCTGCACAATCACTCTATGATATATGCTTTTCTAGTTTAAGGTTTTCCTTTGATGATGGTTATTAGGGATGTATTTTGTCTGGTGTCCTCTATGCTGCTGCAGTGTTGTGTTTCTGAGTCGTTTCTCTGTGTTGGTGTTGTTGTCATGCAGGAAGCAGCAGAGTATTTCGTTGGTATTTGCGTGCCAGACTCGTGTGACGAAGAGGAAGTGAGGGCACTGGTCGTCTATCGTGAGACATGCTGCATTTTACAATTTATAATAAACGTTCTCAGTCATTTTAGAATCATCTACAGCTCTTCTTAGAGCTATTTAGACTCCACCCTGCCTCATCACGCCTGGCCAAATGTAATACATTAACAGAGACATTCTACTCATTAACTTAAAACAAGAACCCATCATGATCACAATGATCATATTTCCACCCTTTCACTTCCCAAATCTTGTTAGAATTGTTTTGGATATACTGTAAATTCAAACACAGCAATCAACGTGATTATCAGGTGTGCCCAAACTTTTGACTGCTAATGTGTACATACTGCTGCCACTGGAACAAAAAATTGTGGGCAAATTTCATATTGAATGGATTAAAAGAAATGACCCCGAATGACCTGCAAACACTTCTGACCAAAAGTAGAGTATGTGTTGTCCTTCTGCTCTGAAACTATTGTTTTGCAAATGCAAGATTTTGTTCTGGCAGTGGACAAGAAATGAGTTTAAGGTGGTCGTAACCTTAGGCTCCTGCAGACAAAGATGATCGGGCTATAAATACCTCTTGGCTGTGTGACGGAATTCATTGCTGAATAAGCGAGAAAAAAACTGAAATTGTGAAAAAATGGGAGTCCTGACAACCACCTGGAAGACCTGACACACCAAAACAACCTCCATTAGATTAAACAGAGCTTAAGGCTTTTGTCTCTGAGAGAGCTTCGAGCTTCACTCCTGCTTCAGACCTGGAAACATCCTTCCACTGTGAGAATATCACATCAACGCTATAGAGGCCTGGATAGATGTGTAGCGGTTCAGGAGCTCCTCACTGAGAACAGGAGACAGACACATCCAACACAGAAGCTACTGAACATGGCAGAGTTGTTTTGGCTTGTTATTGGCCATTTTAAATAGAAAAGTAAGAAATGAAGACTGTATACACGTGTCTATGTGTGTGTCCATGTGTGTGTGTGTGTGTGTGTGTCTTTGTGTGCGTGTGTGTCTGTGTGTGTGTGTGTCTTTGTGTGCGTGTGTGTCTGTGTGTGTGTGTGTGTGCAGAGGCATTTGAACAGGGTCGTTCCTCTCTCATCCCTCCTGTGCCAGCCCTGTTAATATCTGACCCCACACTGGGCATCTTCATGACTCAGTGCATCAGCAATAGCAGCACAGCCGACCTGTCCACAGTAATCTGCCTGTAAGTCCATGCATGTACCGTAATCCATGTCTTCAGACTGGTCTCCTTATTTCTCCATGCCCATATTGAGTTCATTGCACCGGCCCCGTCATCAGGCCTTCTCATGTTCTGTCTGGCCTCCAGCTTTGCTGCGCCAGCCTCACCATCACTGCACCATGTTCATTGTTGAACCTCATTGCACCAACTCGTCTTTCGCAGTCCTTGACTGGGTTCGGTCCTCCTCTTCACTGCTTGAGTTTGAGGTTACAGCATTCTCCCCCAGTCCACTACTGTGACACCTAAATTAGGAACATTGCATGCTCTTTATTAAGGGAAGATTTGGTGGCCAGCATTTCAACCAGGGTAGCAGGCAGGTCAACAATAGCCACACAGCTCTCCCTGATGGTAGCCACTAATGCTGCACTACTACTCCATTAATCTGCCTCCAGTCCAGTACAGAATGGCCCAAGCAACACATACATATATAAAGAGGTTTAAGCTAACAGCCCCTCTTCCAGGGGGCTCCACATGTGGCCACGCTTTAGCTACATTAGCCCAGTAGTTCAGAAATGCAAATCTAAAGAAGCGAGGCTGACCGACTGTGTTGGATGTGAAGGGGGCAGGAACTTTAAATCAGATTATCCCTTTAATACAATCTCTGTGTGTTTCTCTCTCAGGTGTGCATGTGTCCTAATGATAGCTCTGCCTCTCACTGGCTCCATCTATGTGGTGGTGGTCAGCCAGAGGAGGCAGAGAGAGGTCAGGCCAGGGGTTGAATCTGCCCTCCTCTCAAAAAACAACCAATATGGAGCACTGCTGGCCAACGGCTCGCCCAATCACAGCAAAGAGTGCATTTCACTCCGGGACACAATAGCAGAGCGGGAGAGCAACGGCGAGAGAGAGCAGGAAGGCAGCACAATGAGCAAGTACACAAGCACACACACACACACACACACACACACAGATACACGCAAGCACCTATAGTAAATACACAGACTATCAAATGTGGGCAAACAAACTTATAATATAATATAATATAATATAATATAATATAATATAATATAATATAATGTAATATAATATAATATAATATAATATAATATAATATAATATAATATAATATAATATAATATAATGTAATATAATATAATATAATATAATATAATATAATATAATATAATATAATATTTCTTTCTTTCTTTCTTTCTTTCTTTCTTTCTTTTTTGCTGTCTTTCTTTCTGTCCTCTCCCTCTGCATACTATGCCTCTTTCTTAATGTCGCTTTTTAACTTTTTATCCTATCTCTTCCCTTTCTTTCTCTCGTGTCTTTTTCATTCTGCTTTTTTCTTTCTCTTTCTCTTTCTTTTCTCTCTCTTTCTCTCTCAGGTCGTGTACTGGAGTATCTGCAGTGTTTTTCAGTGCAGGTCAGCAGTGTTGCTGTCTTTAACACTGCGAGTGTTGGACACAGTTACTCCTCTCTGAATGGGATCCGCATCCTCAGCCTGCTGTGGATCATCTGTGGACACACTGTCCAGCTCAGCGCCTGGAGCAGCCTTGGTCAGCTAAGAATATTCTTACATCATATGTATAAGACTTGTGTCTTCAGTGAATCCGTACCCTATTTTTGTTGCATATGTTCTTGCGCATTGTTAATGCATTTAATTAAATAAAGAAAAAAGGAACCCAGATATCAAGCCTCTCAGCTTCGGCCCTGTTTTCTGCTGCACCCGGTTCATTGTTGGACCTCATTGCACCAACCGGTCTTTCGCAGTCCTTGATGAGGTTCTGTCCCTTATCACTGCTTGAGTTTGACGACACAGCATTCTCTGCTGTCTGCTAGGGGGGGCGCTTTCCACTCCTGATGCCGGTGTGACACTTTCGCAAAAACATGGACAGCAGTTCTTAATAGGCAGGGTAGCAGGCAGGTCTACCCTGGCTGTTCAGAGGAAAGAAAGAACCAAGAATCAGAACCCAGTGATGAAAAGGGAAAAGCATAAAGATGACATAGTGGAAAAAGCCATGCAGTCAAGCGCCAGTGCAGGTCCCTTCCTTCAGTGAAACTCATTTGTCAAATTAGTTTGAATGGCTGGTGGAAAACAGATCACTGTGTTCCACAGTTTGTTTAGGTGATTTATTGGTGCGATGCACTAATTATGTTTAGGAAGAGGGACTGTGGAACTGCTCAGTGTTAGTATTTGTGTAAGCTCAGCTACAGGTTTACCGTGTGCAGTCATGCCAGTCTGTGTATAAAAGAACTGTTTGCATTCTGTACAGATAACGAAAAGCGCTGGAGACAGGCCGTCCAAAACAGCCCGCTCTATGTGTTCGCCTTCAGCGGACCTGTCTACCTGGCTGTGGACACGTTCTTGTTGCTTGGGTAAGACACACCAGCAGTGAAGCCCTGAGAATTCACATCGCCTGGCTGCTCTTACAGCAGTAAAGCATGGACTGATTGTAAAGCAAGTGTTTGTTTGTGTTTGTTTGTTTGTTTTCTCAGAGGTCTTCTGAGTGCTAAGTCTCTTCTTACCTCCATCCAGAGGTCAGAAAACACGCTCAGCCTCCGCCTGGTCGCCCACTACCTCTTTAAGCGGTTCAAAAGGTCGAGCATATTGAATTACATCCAGTTGTTCTTCATGTGCACATCAACAGCATGGATCCCAACAAAGACAAAACGAGAGCTCATATCACTCCTGTTGTAAATGAACTACACTGGTAGTGCTCTTATGGTGTACTTTTATAGCTTTCAATTATTATTATGAAAGTATTGTTGTTGTATTAGTTCTAATATGTTCCAACCATATCGTCGCTGTCCAAAGCAGGTATCTGACCTTCTATAGAAGACAAAACCTCATTCATTTGAATGAAAAATACCAGAAAGTCTTTGGAAAGACTATTTGGGCCATTCTGTTGCTTATACCTCATGAAATTTCTACTCAGTGTAAACAGCATTTCAATTGTTATTAAAATGAGGCATTATTATTATTATCAACAAAAATGTTGATTGTTTATCATGTAACAGCAACAATATCAAACGTCAAAACTTTAGACACACCCAACTTATCTTAAAGACTCCAGAGGCTTACTCTTATAGTTCTAACTGTTGAGATGTCTAACCACTGCATATCCTGATATACCACATATGCTCTTGATGTACCACAGTATTAGATTTCTCCATATCTCCACCATATATATTGAGTGATGTAAAAACTTGTATCTCTTTTTCTGCACAGTGTAAAAGCTCTAGTTTCCCTTTCAGTTTAGTGAATATTCATGATGGACAGACCAATAGAATTAATCCACACCTGCTTAGAAATAAATCTTGTTATATCAGCCTCCACTGCAGGTTAGGAAAGCTGTTTCATCCTCCTGTAAAGTTTCATTTGGGAGGTCTGTATAAAAATGGGGTGGACTGTATAATTCCAATTCCAGTTTGATCTCTTAACTTGTATCCCAAAGTATCAAGATAAACACAAGGAGAACCTTCTATGAGGAGCCATGTCTAAAATATTTAACTGCTACTGTATATTAATCTACGTATATATTAATCTATATTTAAAACATTTGAGAAAGGTAAAAAGCCTTTATGTACACCTTCGCGTACTTTTCTGCTTTCGGCTCAGTTTCTGGATAGAAACTTACAAATACAGTGTGTCTATGTGTGTCCAGGATCCAGCCGCTGCACCTTTTCATCGTCTGTCTGATCATCGCACTCTTCTCACTGCTACACAGAGGGGTTTTCTGGTTCATGGCTGAGGATGAAATACTGAACTGCAAGAAGTACTGGTGGTCCAACCTGCTGCTCATCAACAACCTGTTCACCATCACTGACATAGTACGACTCTGCCAAAGAATGCAGACGGCTGGTTTTACATGCCTTCATTCAGCTATTTTGTGGGAGGTGGATCATTCTCTGCACTGCAGTGATACAGACGTGATGGTGCTGTGTTAGTGTATGTTGCACTCATTGGACAGCAGTGCTTCTGGACACCTCAGTGTCACCAAAACCCAAACTATCCAGCCAGCACTATCCAGCCAGCACTGTCTGGTGGGCAGCGTCCTGTGGGTAGCATCCTGTGGCCACTGATGAAGGACTAGAGGATGACCAACACTGCACTGTGCAGCAGCAACAGACATGCTGTCGTCTCTGACTGTACATCTACAAGGCGGAGCAGCGAGGAAGTAGTGTCTAATAGGGTGTTTCTGATCCACTCTGTACCACAGCAACACACACTAACACACCACCTCACGTAAGGCTCACGGATTGCTGAGAATGTTCCACTGCCCGTATAATACCTGCTCTGTGGTGGTCCTGACCACTGAAGAACAGGCTAAAAGAGGGCTATTCATTCAGTGCAATGTAAGCAGCTGGTGTTTCCAAATGGCCACTGAAGATTTATCAGCTGACGGTCTGTAAACATCTTCCTCTGTTTTGTTTAAGTGTGCTCCGTGGACATGGTACCTCTCTATAGACTTCCAGTTCTATGCAACAACACCTCTGATCATTTTCCTCTACAGACTGTGAGTACAGCTCATTTCCTCTCCAGTGATTTAAAGGGCCTACAAAACATATATTGCAGCTGTTTAAGGCAAAAATGATGATGTATATTCCTCTTATTCCATCTTTACATTTCAGGAATAAACATGTGCTGGCTGTTGTGGCGATCTTTCTGTTGGTGATGTCGAGCTTGGCTGGTGCTCTGATCACTGCGTTTC
Organism: Prochilodus magdalenae; assembly: GCA_024036415.1. Classification (NCBI taxonomy): domain Eukaryota; kingdom Metazoa; phylum Chordata; class Actinopteri; order Characiformes; family Prochilodontidae; genus Prochilodus; species Prochilodus magdalenae. The sequence goes on from JAMWET010004276.1 coordinate 124,199, forward strand.
TGCACCTCCCTGTACACCAGCCTACTACACTGTATGAGAAAACACCCCACAAATCATTACCGTTTAGTATATTACATTTGACTTTCTTTGTTTAGTGTAGGGATTACATAATTAATTAACCAATCAACCAATCACCAATCAACCAACCACTTAAAAAGGCCAAACAATAAAAACAGATGTATAAAAATCATAACAATGGGGGGCAGTCAGTTGAAATTCCTAAACCGAAAGGGCATGACAGGAGCACCCAATTGGTGTGTGTGTTCACTAGTGTGTGTGTGTGTGTGTGTGTGTGTGTGTAGGTGTGTGTGTGTGTATGTTGGGGGGTACACTTCACGGATGGGTTAAATGCGGTAGACAATTTCTATATGTGCAAGCACAAATGACAAATGGCTCTAAATTCAATTTCTAATAAAGATCCAAAGAGAGCCCTGAAGAGATTCAGGAGTAAAGTAGGAGGCTATTGAAAAAGACGGCCAAAAGTTTGTGGACATCCAAACATTTCCAGCATTTAGCTGATACTCTTATCCAGACTTACAAGGTTAATCATATTACAGGTAGGTCAATGTAGTGTTAGGAGTCTTGCCTAAGTACTCTTACTGCTGTAGCACAGCACAGGCCAGGAATCGAAACCCAGTCTCCCACATAGGGTGGAAGCCTTGGGCAGGTTGTGCTGATTTCTGTTGCGCCACACCAACCATCAAACATCAACTCCATATATGTTTGCCAATCATCTCCAACATCTCAAAACCTTGTGCACTGATACTATACTGAACTGCTACAGGCTCACATTTCCTCTGAGAAGCTTGGGAGACATACGGTAGATATGTGTGACTATATGCTTGAGTTGATGCACATATTGTACACATGCTGTTAGCCGTATACATATATAGTATGAAAACTGGGCTGATCAATCTGGACACCCTAGAGCCCCCTAGTGGGTGCAATGCCATTGTCAATAGGGAATTTCCAAGCAGTGTAATTTAACCTGACCTGGGTTTACCCTGTGTCCAGTAACCTTATTGTACCCTTCTGAGAGGTGCTTTGCTATTGAGTCAGGCACAATAGACCACAGATAAAATACAGGTTACTGTGTCCTATGTGTCAATGACTTCACCTCATTTATCATCTGACTGAATGGCTGAATGTCTCTGCTTGGCTGCATGTGTCTCTCTATCTCTCTGTATTTGTTGTTCTCAGGGCGTATGAGAGCTACTTTCAATATTACTACAATAAACCCTACACCAGGTACGGCCCGTATCTGCTTGGCATACTTGCAGGACTTTACATGGCAACCAAGAAAGAAGCGCTGATTAAGCAGCAGGTAAACAGCTTGGATCGAAGTGTGAAATGAACAACCCGTCCGTGTGCTATGTTCAGTCTGTTTGTTCTGAAAGAGACTCTTTTACTGAATTATTAAGTCGTCTAAAGGTTTTTAACCTAAAAGAGACTAGAGATCCTAAAGTCAAAGAGTGCCAGTTGTCAATAGTGAATGGTTATTTTGGTAAAGTGCTTCAGTTTCTAAGGAAAAATGGTAAATCCTTGCTTAAAATATTAATCGCAGCTAGTAGAAAACAAGGAAATGGATTTAGCAGGATTCCTAAATAATGGATTTAAATGTGAATGGACTGATATACAAAACACTAAGTATAAGATATATACACAGTCAGTACACATTATTATGACCACATTATTGGCCCACTCATCCATGTGGAAGGCACTCTAAACCGATTTGGGTATGAATCCATCTTTGCAGATCACGTACACCCATATAGCTGATTTTCTTTCCTGGGCCGGATGTGATCTTCCAGGAAGACAATGCAACATGTCACATGGCTAGAAATGTCCTACACTGGTTGTAAGAGCATAACCAAGATTTCCAAATACTACCCTGGCCCCCTAATTCGCCAGACTTTAACCCAGTTGAGCATTTGTGGGACCAACTTCATCAGCAGCTGTGAGATGCACTGCAGTCAGCATGGCTCCAGATATCTCTGACAACCTAGTAGGACCTTAGTGAGTCACTCCCAGCCCCTCTAGCTGCTGTCCTTGCTGCACACGTACATATACAATATACAAATATGTATTATGTAATACTGTGTTATCACTAAAGCCTGTAAAATGACCCTGCAAGCAATTTGGATTTGTTTATTTATTTTTTTTATTTATTTTGCTAATAAAGTAAAAGAAGAATGGCAGATGGAAGACAAAGTCATGGATCATGATGAAAGTGCTTAGGAATGCTCAGTGTGGGCCCTAATAGCACATGTTGATGTCTTTATAGAGAATCCATAGTTGAGGTCCCATCCAGATGTGCTTCTATGGCTGCAACAAAGCTAAGCCATCAGTGTCATCAGACTGTTTATCTCTGAACAGACTTTTCCATAATTAAATTAAACATGATTCAATTTAATTAGAGTTTAAATAAAATGGCTACAGCTGTGCCATAGACCTGACAACACCTGGTTGCCATCACCACCACTGTAAGGAAATGCACATCTGTATGGTTTTCTGTCATTAACTATTTCACATCAAACCACCCTGAATGACTTTATGCTTTAATGACTGACTTATGCAGGAATTCTGGGAAATCTGTCAAATTCCCCCAGACATCGTCATTCTGACAGATCGCAGTACACTACAGGAAGCATTGGGGCGATATAGCTTGTTGCAAAGAAGGAATTACCTGTTACACATGCGGTGGTGCAAAGTCATAATGCTGATGCTTGATGTTAAACCGAATGATGAATTATTGCACATCAAAAACAGATAAACAAGGCTGATATTCTCACCTTTCATCAATATTCAAAATGTCTATATGCAATGTGGAAACTTCCAGATGTACTGTTATATGCCATCTCTCGTGTGTGATGTCAGAGTTAAAGGGATAAACCTAAATGGCCAGTTCTTAGGTATATAAATTGTACACATCTTTATCTTCCACACACATCTCCTCACTCTGCTGTTGTTGCTTTTCAGTGGCAGGCTGCTACCGGATGGCTCCTCTCTCTGTCCGTCATGGCCCTACTAGTGGGACTGGCCTACCTCCTGCGGGATGTCCCGGCCCAGGCCTCAGTTGCCCATGCGGTTTATCAGGGGCTTCATCGCTCTCTATGGGCTCTCGCTGTGATCTGGATCATCCTGGCCTGTGAGGAGGGATACGGAGGTAGGAGATAAGATTGAGGGAATGGTTTGGTGTATACATTATACCTTATACATTTTCATCTCTACTTTCTGTTTCTGTTTCCTATGCCAAAGTTTCCACACCCCACAACTCCCCCATCTCCTTACTGTTTATCAATTGTGCCTCTGTTTGTCATTTGACCTATCCAGATTTCCAAGTTCTCAGAATTATTTAAATTTGTATTATTATTGCCATTTTTATTTCTCTGCCAATTTCTGACTAGTGTCTTATCATTTTCTGCTATTATTATTATTATTATTGTTATTATTATTATTATTATTATTATTATTATTATTATTGTTGTTGTTGTTGTTATTATTATTGTAGTTTCTCTATGCCTGCTAATTGAATCTTCAATCTCAAATTTTGAAAAGATGGGGGGATTTAAAACACTCGAACTGAGATGCCAGCTTTTGCCCTCTGTTCTCTGATCCTTATGACTTTTCAGGCTTTGTGAATAAGATTTTGTCTCTGAGAGTGTGGCTTCCCCTGTCCAACATCAGCTTTGCCTGCTACCTGATCCACCCTATTCTAATTCTAATCTACAACGGCAAGCAGGAGACACCAATACACTACACCGACCTTAACTTCGTGAGTATCTAACGAATGGAATAAGAATGATACACATGATTAAGACTCCGGGAAGGAGATTTATTGTGAAATAAGACATTTATTAAATTATCTTCTGGGCAGCTTCTTCTTCTGGGTCACAGAGGGGTGGTGAAGACTATCACAAAGCTTTTTGGGCAGAAGGCAGGAGACAACCTGGACAGGCCAGCTGTACATCACAGGGCTATTCACACACATTCTCTGCAAGGGACACTGCATGTCTTCAGACAGTGAGAGGATACCGGAGAACAGGGAGGAAATCCACACAGACACAGGGAGAACACAGAAAGGACCCCAGACACCTTAGCCTGGAATGAAACCAAACTTCTTGCTGTGAGGCAACAGCACCACCCATTGCATCACCATGCCACCCCACTTGAAACTTGATAATGTCCTCGTGTCTGTGTGGGAGTGCTCCGGTTTCCTCCCGCAGTCCAAAGACATGCAGCCGGGTGAACTGGTGTTAGTGTGTGTGAATGTGTGTGTGTTTGCCCTGTAATGGACTGGGAGCCTGTCCAGACTGTTTCCTGCCTTCTGCCCAGTGAGCACTGGAATATGCTTCAGAACCCAGGAGCATGAGCAGGTTAGGAGAGAAATGAATGACTGAAATGAAATGGTGGCATTTTTGCAGTCCTGCTGGAGTGTTTAAACACTGTGTCCACCTGTGTCAGTGCAGTGCTGAGAATGATCCACCACACACATAATACCTGCTCTGTGGTGGTCCTGTGGGGGTCCCGACCATTGAAGAACAGGGTAATAAAGTATACAGAGAAACAGATGGACTACGATCTGTAACTGTAGAACTACAAAGTGCATTTATATTATAATTGGAGCTGATATAATGGAGAATGAGTAACCTAATTCATTTTTTTATGTCAAAAAGTCTTTATTTTTTTTAAAACAGTTTTGCACCGTTTCTGTTTAACATGAAATTGTCACACAATGCAAATGGCAGCTGCTGTGACACAGTGGAAAGAAAGCCATGGCATTGTAATGCTGTGTTCACATGCTTGTGATAGATGGATGACAACAAACTGGTAGCTACATTGTTTTCATAGAAGCTGCAAAGGAAAATTCTGCCACTGCAAGCAGCAGCATTCCGTAATCTAAACTTTTGTCCTCGACTGCTGTGGTGGCAAGTGTCATGGAAGCCATGGAAAGCAAATGTCTCAAATGTCTTTAAACTAGTGTAATATAACAACAATGAAAGAATACAGAACCCCATCTGGCTTTCTCCATGAACAGTCTACACCGATCAAGTTCTCCTCGTCCGTTTTCATCAGCACTGCAATCACATTTGTATGGCAGTTAGTGTGTGGTCAAACCAAATTTGGTGGTGTCAGTATAGTAAACACCAAATATTATGATAATAATTGATTTACAATTACAATATATATAGTGCAGCCATATTACTGGAGCACATGGACACACATAAGGTCACTGGTTATGTACAGTGTGATCATAATAATAGAGAATACAGTTAAAGGCCTATATGATCTTTAAAGTGTCTTGAATCTCTCTCTCTCTCTCTCTCTCTCTCTCTCTCTCTCTCTCTCTCTTTCTTTCTCTCTCCCTCTCTCTCTCTATCTATCTATCTATCTATCTATCTATCTATCTATCTATCTATCTATCTATCTATCTCTCTGTCTGTCTCTCTAGCTGTACCTGTTCCTGGGCCACATGGTGCTGACCGTAGTTCTGGGCTTTGCTCTGACTGTGCTGATTGAGAAGCCTTATCTGTTCCTGAGAAAAGCTAAAGCCTAGGCGTGGGCTTTAGTGACCCTCGAGGCTCATTTTGTACCAGTTGTCATAAAGTGAAAATATCTGCAAACTATCACAGTGAAATGTGCAAATGTACAAAAAGAGGCTTCATTAAAGTTAACTGACTTTACTACAATCCACACTGATTCCTCCTCCTGCTTCTGTTTTGCTTTGTCTCTGTAACCCGTGTACATGGCGCTGTATTTGACATGCTGGAGATGCTCCATGCTTGTGATTGTACCGCATGTGTGTGATTGTGTGCGAGACAGCGTAGATTTTTGTGTGAGAGACAGCGTAGATTTTTGTGTGAGAGACAGGGTAGATTTTTAATCAGGGTTTGATTTATACTACAGTAGTTAAATATTTATAGTAAGATCATATCACATTACATTTCTACATTTCTCTTTTATAATCAGATCTGCTCAGATATGATCCAGTGTGGTTATATTATATGAATAGAAGCCGATCAGGTGTCAAATGACTTTAGCTTAGTAATAGGTTACATTAGACATCTTGATGCTCAGTAGCTAAATGGCCAAATAGCCTCTTAATATCAAACATGCTGATTAGAGTCTTAGATGAAACTACCAATCCTATCAGCCAAAAGAAAACCTGTGCTGGTGTTTGCTAAGTGAATAATGATGATAATAATGATAGATGGTGAATGATGATGTTGGTGAATGATGATTGGTGGTGAATGATGATGGGTGGTGAATAATGTGGAATGATGTAAAATAAAAAAAATGTTGGTGAACATTGTTTGATACAGTTGTTTATTGGTGGATGGTACTGTTTGTTAAAAATCATTGGTGTTAGATGGAGAACTAAAATGTTGGTGGTGAATGATAGTGTTTGTTGGTGAATATTGGTAATAGGTGGTGAATGATCGTGTCTGTTGATGAGTGTTTGTGGGAGAATGATGGTAATTGTTAGTGGATATTTGTCACTGATGGAGAATGATGATATGGGTTGACTGCACTGCTGAAGAATGCTGATGTTGGGTGAAGCATCATAGTGTTTGTTGGCGTATGGAGTTTATTGAAGAATATTATTGTAGTATGATGGTGTTTGTTGGTGAACATTGTTGTTTGATGTTGCTGTGTGTTGGTGGATGATGGTGTCTATTAGACGGTACGGTGTTTGATCCCTCTGGTGGCTTTAACACTCAATGCTTCAACCCTGAAACTCTTGAATTTTAGTCCAGTTTGGTGCAGCACTACTTTGACCCATGCTGGGTTTCTGATTAGGAACACAGAAGTGCTTTGATTTGTGTCTGGCTTTCGCCAGGGCATTACTCACACACAGCAGGCCTCCACACCTATCTCATACGAACTGCCCAGCGTAATCAACCTCAAGAAGCCATTTCGCTATTCAAGTGATTTTAAAAGTATGTTATTTAATGCCACTCCCCTTAACTGCTCTGTGGATCCATGAAGGGACCAATCAAGAACAAAAATGTGTTATACCACATTGTAGAATCTTCGTTTGAGTGCCCGGTTTATTGGTGAATCCACTTATCAAATGGTTTAATTTTATTCTAAAATAAAGATAGTGTCTCTTTTTTTGATTGCTTCCAGGGTTAGACAAACAGCTGCTGTATTGTCAGGGAGAAACGATGCAGGTATATTTAAAGTCTTGCCAGTATTTAAATCTAAATAGATTATTTTCACTATTTTATAATTACTGGATAGTAAACATTTACAGCAACTAGAATTCATAAAGTGAATACTGATATGGCTTAAGCAATGTTATTCCTGAATATACATATACACACGTACTTCATGACTATGAATTCAGATTGTGAAGACAAAAATACAAGGACAAAAAAAAATCTAAAAAAATTTAGATTTTTTATAGCAGAAATTGAAATGAATTACTGTAAGAATGTACATCGACACTGTGCACCACCGACCCCCCTACGCCAGGAGAGTGCAAAAACCTCATTTAATTCTAATGTTTTTTTCTAGACAGTTTTGGGCCATTTCTGTTGGTCCATTCATCATGAGATTTTCACCCAGTGTGATCGGCAGCTGCTGTGTTCAAATGACGCACAAAAATAAAATTCAACAAAAATGTAAATACATGTTTTTCATTGGATGATGTGTTATATAAATTAACTAATTAACAGAACTAACTAATTAACTAATTAACATACCTACTCCTTAATCATGTCTATTGCTATATTTTATTATATTTTGTAATTAGTTTACTGTTTATTATAAACAAATATTATTATATACAAGGCTGTGCATAACTGAATGCCACGAATTTGAATGCTGGTAGTTTTACCTAGTGATACACCTTTTGGTGTTTTTTTCTGATTGCTGTCAGGAGGTGGAGAGTGTAATGTTTTAGTGCCCTCTGGTGGCCGTACTGAAGAATGACATGCTGAGAAAAAGGGATGCATTGAATACTTGAAGTAGATGTGTGCCGTACTCGCACATAAATGATCAATCAACACAGATATGTGTATGTTTCTCGAATGAGGGCAGTTCTTGCACAGTAAACGTTTTCCATGTATTAATATTCATTTCCTGAACACCAAATTTGTGCCTTGTGTTATGCAGCTGAATTTTCTTGTACCTAATACACAAAATGAAAAAATACACTTTTTATGAAATCTGTGTTTATAGCGCTATATAATGTATTAATAAGGTGTTATATGGCATACATGTTACCTTATGATGCCAGGCATAACCTTGGTCTTGAATAGTTAGAACTGCATGCGTAGCACTTTATAAAGCAAGAATATGTGACCTCGTAAAGTTCAAATATCACATTTTAAAACATTATAAAACCGGTGTTCATAATATTTCATATATATCTATTAATAATACGATATAAAGCGTATTATTGTTATGCAATACCAGGCATAAGCTTGTAGAACTGCTCTTAAATAGTTTTAATTACATGCATAACACAAATGACTTAAAACAGTTTCCCTACACATTATAAAGCATTATGAATCCAGTGTTTATAATCCTTTATATGCATATAATAACAAGACGTTATATGGTGTGTGTTATATTGTTTGTTCCTTATGACACCAGGCGTAACCTTGTAGAATAGTTCTCATATAGTTGCAGGCATAACACTTTATGATGCAATGGTGTGCGACTTAATGAAGTTCCAGAGCACATTATAATATCTGTTCATAAGAACTTTGTAGACAGTTATGATACAGAGCGATACACTAGGGCATTACAGGCTTTAGGTGAAGTGAGATAATTGTGTCTAGCTGCTAATGCATGACTTACAAGAAGAAGTGAGTAAAGCTAGCTTTCGCTAGTATTGGCTATATTGCTAACAACAAGTGCTGCTAACCAGTTAGCCTTCGTCCAACATTACAGTTTAAAGTTAGCTAAAAATAAATGAAATATAACAACTTTAGACTACATATAGCAATAGTTTTACAGATATATAGAAAAATAAATATATAAATATATAGATTTATATATAGAGAGATATATAAATACAGTATTCATATTTGTGCATATATTTTTAGGCCGTGCAAGTCCACCAAAACTTAGTGGCTAGGGTTGACCATGTGAGCCGTGCCAGTGATTCAGTTTTCACACTCAGCTACTCGTGTGACGTAAGCAAGGATGGGTCTTATCTCTGTACCTGACTAACCCAACAGCCACGACTGCAGACATTCGGCGAGCAGCACCATTGGCAGACGGATGCACAATGCAGGATAACATGCACGCAGGCTGTTACAGTGACTGGCCACATCAGCATCACTAAAGACTGCAATGGTGTTGTGTCAGACTGTCATGAAGTGACTCCGCAGCAGGTCATCTTCAATGACAAGTCCCACTTTTGTCTTGGTGATGTCCAACGAATCCGTGTGTGGAGGTCCACCTCCAACCCTACCGTATCACATGAAGGAACTGTGTGAGAATATTCAAGCTGCATGGGATGGATTATCACAGGACACCATTAGGAACCTTTACAACTTCATACAACTTCTGCTAGCAGTACCGCAACGCTATACTGAGAGATACTACTTCTGTATATGTAGCTCAGATTGTCCATATCAGTCTAAATTCATCATCATGTATTGTTCCTGGTAACCTTTATCTTCCTTCCCAACAGCACTGCAATCCCACACCTGTACCTATTCTTATGATGATGAGTGGAAATGTGTTCCCATACACACACACACACACACACACACACACACACACATAGATATATACTGTATTATATATGTATTACTAAAACTAGAGATTAAAGTTAGATTTTTACAGTGGTATACATGTGTCAGTCACTGGGCTGATATACTATATTTTGTTCATGAGATGATTCAGTGCATTACTTCATCAGTATATGTGTCCAGAGCAGACGGATGAGTCTTCTGTATGATATGCATGGTGTGAATGATGACGGCCTGAATCATAAAGGGTCTTTACCTCGACTCCTCCACAGCATGCTGTGACATAGGCACCAGAGCATGTCTCACACACACACATATAGGGCTTAAGCACAATGACTCAACACTCTGTGACGACCAGGGCTAGAGTTCCTGATGCTAGCGTCATCTAGCAGGTGCCTCTCGTTCACAGCAGGTTTGTGTTATGCTAAACTGAAAGCTGGCCCTGTTCCTGTGTACAGATAAAGATAGGAAGCAATCTGTCAGTTCTTCAGTAATATCAAAACAGTTATGTTGCTGATATAGCAGGTTGGGAGTGGTATGGTTCATCCCTCCCCAAAAGCCAAAAAGTCCACATTTCAAAAACTCATAGAAATGAAATAGTTTGAAACTATTATGACTATGTTATCTAAGCTACTTTTATAGTGGGTGGAGCAAATTCAGACACACACGCACATATACCTGGAACAACACACACTGGGGGTTAAACTGAACTAACTGCAGTAAGCCGATATGCAGCACACACAGTCATGCACATGCACACAGGAATACACTGAACTGAACTGAACTGAACTGAACTGAACTGAACTGAGCTGAGCTGAGCTGAGCTGAGCTGAGCTGAGCTGAACTGAACTGAACTGAGCTGAGCTGAACTGAACTGAACTGAACTGAACTGAGCTGAGCTGAGCTGAGCTGAGCTGAGCTGAGCTGAGCTGAGCTGAGCTGAACTGAACTGAACTGAACTGAACTGGACTGTCCAGGGTGTTTCCTGCCTTCTGCCTATTAAAGAATGAGATAGGCTTTCAATTCCCAACCAGGGTGTCTGGGTTCTTCCTGTGTCCATGTGAGTTTCCTCCGGGTACTCTGGGTCCCTTCCCCAGCTCAAAGACATGCGGGGTGAACTCCAGATGCTGCATTGACCCCTAGGTCTGAGTGAATGTGTGTGTGTCTACCCTGTGAGGGAATGGTGGCCTGTCCAGGGTGTTTCCTACCTTCTGCCCTTTGAGAGATGGGTGAGACTGCTGAGGGTTAGATGATGAATGACCTGAATCATAGCTAATCTGATCTTGAGACCGAGCACCGTGATTGAAAATGCTTTGCCTTCTCTAACTGCTGTAGGCTGTATCTTTTGCTGTAGTTTCGCCAAAATACCAGCTTCTTTAATCTGAACAATAAAGAATCCTCTCTCTCTTTTAAACAGCATTCTATCAATTGATCGAAATAATTTTCTTTCAATTGGAGAAATTTAATCAAACATGACTAAATATCTAGTTAATATGTTGTACTATGGAATGACTAATTAACAAAAAGCTTAGTGTAATGAAAATAACACTAAAATAAAGTTGAGGTGCCCTGCATGCGGACAAGAAGGAATATTTAATAAGTGCTCTGCCTCGGCCAGTGCATGAGAAAGTGTGTGTAGATTGGAATGATAGAAACGCTTGGCATTAGAAGAGTGTAAAAGAACTGGTGACCTCCACACCTGTTTACGTTTAACAGGGTGTGTATGACTGTGTGTGTGTGTGTGTGTGTGTGTGTGTGTGTGGCTGTAGGCCTTCTTTGCAACTTTACCCAGCAACTACTCTATTCAGGCCCACACGGGGTGCAGACATAAACACAGAGGACTCATTAGGAAAAAATGACTGACTGTGTTGAGCTGACCAGCACAATGACTCCTCTACACCTGCTGTCCTGTCACCTCACAGTCGTCTCATAATACTAGAATATAAATTATCTCTTATTACAAAACAAAACAAATACACACACACACACACACATACACACACACACACACACACATTTTGGGTATTACAGTATGCATATCTAGCCAATATATATACAGGGGTTGGACAATGAAACTGAAACACCTGGTTTTAGACCACAATCATTTATTAGTATGGTGTAGGGCCTCCTTTTGCGGCCAATACAGCGTCAGTTCGTCTTGGGAATGACATATACCAGTCCTGCACAGTGGTCAGAGGGATTTTAAGCCATTCTTCTTGCAGGATAGTGGCCAGGTCACTACGTGATGCTGGTGGAGGTTCGTCCTTCTTGGTGGTATGCTGACATTACCCTGGATACCGTGGCTCTTGATACATCACAAAGACTTGCTGTCTTGGTCACAGATGCGCCAGCAAGACGTGCACCAACAATTTGTCCTCTTTTGAACTCTGGTATGTCACCCATAATGTTGTGTGCATTGCAATATTTTGAGCAGAACTGTGCTCTTACCTGCTAACTGACTCTTCACACTCTGCTCTTACTGGTGCAATGTGCAATTAATGAAGATTGGCCACCAGGCTGGTCCAATTTAGCCATGAGACCTCCCACACTAAAATGACAGGTGTTTCAGTTTCATTGTCCAACCCCTGTACATACCTATGTCCCTAATAACATATCGTCACTGTCCAAAGAAAAACATGTATCTCCATTTTTGTTGATTTTTACTTTTATGCCTCATTGGCTCACATGAGCTGCTGTTTACATTGGCTGTGAATTTCATGAAGAATGGACCGACAGAAATGGCCCAAAACTGCTGGGAAAGACATCTGGTTCCATTGACTTCCATTCAAATTAAAAGAGGTTTTTGGCCTTTCCTGTAAAGATGCCATTTTGGAGATACCAGTTTTTCTTTGGACAGCGACGATATCATATGTTGAGGACAAACACCCATGTGTAGCAACTGAACAGTTGAGAGTAAAACCTTCTTAACTTTCTGTGTAAATGAATGTGATGCTCATTTTGGAGCAATTCCATTAGTTCATCATCATTATGTACATCATATCTGTAATTTACATAAATGTAAAACTGGACTGGACTCCCAAAAACAAATCAATCATATAGCAAAATACAATGAAACAACATCAGTTGATTCCAAATGCAGCTGCCAGTGTTTCCATGAGGAGTACACATCACCCCATTCTTAAATCCTCACACTGGATGCCACTATGGTACAGAATAGCTTAAAGTTAGTGTTTGTAGGCCAAACAAGAGTCTCCGATCATTAGAAGTGAGTCAGTTAGACCTGCCTAAGGTAAAGACTAAACCAGGATCAGTGTTCAGCTGCTGTTTTTATTGGATGATTTTTGTTTCCTATTTTTGTGCAGCACTTTGAATGACTAAGGCATATGAAGATGGTATATAACTTGTCCTGCCAAAATATTCAAATGTACTACAAATGAATGGCAACTATCTGAGGCCTGTTTACCATTTCAGTAACAAATAGGAGATATTTCTGTTATAACATTCTTTATGCTTAAAAAGTATATGTAAAAATGCATACCAAATTATGTTCTATTTAGGAACAGAGAACCCTACACAAAATACTGCCCAGACATGTTATTCTGAAATATTAAATAAATAAATAAATAAATAAATAAGCATTAGATTGTGAGTGTAATGGAGGAAGGAGATTTATTTACGGAGCAATTGACCTCGACATGTGCGTGTGAATGTTCACGTGTGTGTGTGTATGTGTGTGTGTAGGGGGGGTGGGGTTTATTATTAGCATGTATAAGTGTACAGGGTCTAAATTTATGTGCATATAATATGCACTGGTCGTATATGTGGGTCAGTAAAGCTGGGTCTGTGTTGATGTTTATAAGACAGGTGGGAACATTTATCTCTGATCGTTATTAATCTGCAATGATGAAGAATGCTGGCCAGTTTGTCCCCAGTGGGTTTAAGAATTCTGCTGACTGCAACTTTAGACTATATATATATATATATATACCTATCCTGTAAAGTTACTACTGCCCTACATGCATAGAATATATATTTTGTTAATTGTAATTTTGTTAATTTTGTAAATGTATTAATATATTTCATAAATTTTCATTTGGTTAATTTTGTACATTTGTTAATATATATATATATATATTTAACTTTACAGGACAGGACATTTAATTTAATTGTAATACATTTCACACAGTGTAAACAGCAGCTGCTGTGTTCAAATGATGCATAAAAATCACCAAAAATGAAGATACATGATTTTTTTCCTGGACAGCGACAATATAACATAATTGAGTTTGAAGGGGTAAATACAGTTTACTAGTGCTGCTGGACGAGAGAGAGAGAGAGAGAGAGAGAGAGAGAGAGAGAGAGAGAAAGTTTCCATGATGAAGGTCCAGGCTGAGGCTGGCTGCTGAAATGTGTTTGTATCTAAGCCCCCCACACACAAACAAGTCAGGTGGATTACACAGACAGAGGGACGGAGAGAACACCTGCTAGCAAGGACGCCCCACACTCACAGTCTCACTACCGGGGAAGGGGAGATAATAATGTGTATAATGATGGTTATTATTGTTGTTGTTGTGGATGCTTTTGTTGTCACAACAGTGTCTCTTCTACTTCCTGTTTTTACTATCAGTAACCATGTTCAGCTACTAACATATTATCTGTGCTTTGGCAATACTGAAGTATAGCCATGCCAGTAAAGCTCTTCCAGGCCTTAAAGTAGCTCTAAATGTCGGACATCTCGGCACTCTCAGAACATGGTGTCTACACACTTCACTCAGCCCTATGTATTTTAATAGCCTCTTCACTAGAGCTGATATGACTGCTGGATGGCTGTTAGGCTATTCCCACTACACGTGCTAGGCATGTACCAATTCATCTCAGTGCCTCCTTTGCAGCATTACTGCATTTAACAAGACCTCGTTAATGCGCCTTCCCCACCTTAAAATCACTACAGACTAAAACTGTAATGATGAATGTTAAAGTGCGTGTTTAGGGGGTTTATGGTCATTGGTGGGTGTAGGTGTGGGATTAGGTTTATGGTAACAGTGAAGGTGAGAGTTGTTTACAGTGGCCAAAAACGGGCAACTTTAAAGGAGCAGTGTGTAACCTACTGAACCCCAGCCCTCCATGCCCTGAGAAACTATGGTGGTCGTCAGGTTTTCAGCTGTTCTGACTTTGAGACTAACAAAATGCTGGTGCCATTTTCCGATAAGGACATTCAGTTTCATGTTCGAATTTTCCCGTTTCACCTTAAATAGTGCTGCTGTCACACTCTGGCACCTAAAGAGCCTAGGATGTGTTTGGTGTAGCTCAGTGGATAACACCACTGCCTGCCAAGTAGCTACCACCACACGTGGGAGACTGGGGTTCGAATCCTGGGCTGAATGACTATGCTGTGCTACACCAATAAGAGTCCGTGGGCAAGACTCCTAACACTACATTGGCCTACCTGTAATATGGTTAACCTTGTAGGTCGCTCTGGATAAGAGTGTCAGCTAAATGCCGTAAATGGATACCATCTGCATGACATGCTTTAATGTCATCGCCAGAATGTGAGTGTTGCACATTTAAGGTGGAACGGAGAGAAAGCAATTGTAGAAAGCTCTCCAAACAAAGACGGATGTTAGCACCAGTACCATTTAAGGTGGAACAGGAAAATCCAAACCAGAAGTTCTCAAAAAATGTTGATGCCAGAATGTAAATGCTGCACTAATTAAGGTGGACGAGGGAAATTTAAATAAGAAGCTGTCTTTAGCCTCATGGATTTAATGCTGCTTGTATTTTTGCTTAACAGATTTAGTGATCTGAAAAGAAATGATAACGAAAAACACAAATGACATGTAGTAACGGGTAGTTATACATTAATGGAAACATAGATTTGTATATTTAATTTCTTCTAAAACATCCCTAAAATTGACATACTGCTCCTTTAAGAGGGACGGGCCCTTTGAAGTCCTGGTAGAATAATCAAGCATACACTGTTTAATAACACAGATTAAAAGAGAGTTAAAGTTACCATGTGTCTTGGTTTAGGGTTTAGATTTGGGGTCAGTCTTAGATATAGGTCTAAGAGACAGGGTTAGAGTGATTGTGAGGGTTAGGTTTTAGGGATAGAGTGAGTGTCATGCCAA
>JAMWET010004276.1:145000-147500 GCA_024036415.1 Prochilodus magdalenae
ATCAGGTCAGCAAGGGCATGCCAGATGACCTGCTATCCTCAGAAACGTGTGCCATTCAGCCTCCCCTAGCTGCAGAACCATCTGTGCATGAGGAGGCTGGCCATGCCCTGGACCAAGAAGCTCAAACTCCCCCCAATTTTTCAGCCACAGTGCAGATTCCAAACTTAGATAATATTACAGAGATCCAGGCCACTGATATACGAGACGCGACGGGAAGCGGAAATGACCTGGATTTAGTCTTAGTTCAACCTGAAGTTCAGGCTCTTTCTATGGCAACAAATAGATTTAATACAGCAGAAGAAGCTGATGTAAACATCGGGAATCATGACCCAGAGGATATCTCCCAAGTTAGGAAAGATGAAGGGATTCATACCCAAACCGGTCAGGGCGTTTCAAAAGAGGAACATATTACACCAAGATCCCAGCCTACAACAAACTTATGTAGGGATGTATCAGACAGCACAATTGGTACCAAAGGAATTGTGGAACCTGTAGTGCCCGAGAATGTCACGTCTCAGGATCTGATAGTTGATGACTGTATGTTTATTGGTATCTCAATAAAATCAACTGTCTTGCCAATGATGCCTGAGCATCAGGATGACTCTGCTGAGACTGTCAAGCAAAACTTTGACCGGAATTGCCTTGCACTGTCTAATCAAGAGACCAAGGTTCTCACGAACAGCCAAGATGGTGAGAATAAGATCTCTATCAATGAAGATTCCACGAAAACTGATGAACAGTCACTATCAGGGCACTCAAGCATAGAGCCTAGTACAGTAGGCAAAATGCCAGACCCTGACTTTGAGACTGACTGCGAAGGCAAGACCCTTCAGGATGTAATGACAGGGGTTGACCGTGTAGGCCAGGGGGAGACTGTGTGTAACACTGACCTAGAGAGCAGTGACGTCATACACACTGACCCAGAAATAAGTGGAATAGTTGGGGAGACTGTATGTAATGCCAACCCTAAAATAAGTGACATGGTGCAGGAGACTGTCTATGATTTTCAATCTGGCTCTACAAAGGGACCGAGTTTTAACCCTGACCCTGAAGTGGGTGACACAGTTACGGAAATGCTTTCCTGCAGTTCTGGAATACGTGATACCATACATGTGTCTACAGAATCAACAGTTACCCTTGCTGCAAAGGGCATTTCCTGTGAGACAGTTAACACTGCAATGAAAACAAAAGATAATACAGATTCTGATATATCCATCTGTGATGTTAACTCTAAAGTAGATGACATCATGGGGGAGATCTATTCAGAAACTCTATGTAACACTGGCCCAGGAATTGGTTATACATGTGGAGGGACTACATGCAGCCTCGAGTCCAACACAAGTGGCATTTTAAGTAAGACCGCTTGTAGCTCTGACAGTGTAGCAGAGAGTGTGCCAAACTCTGATGCTGGAATATTTGACTTAATAGGTGAACCTATGCTAAATTTTGACTCTGGGGTATGTAAGATTACAGAACATCACCTGAGTGTTGACAGATCCTGCACATACGATGTGAACCCTGTGTGTGAGATTCCAGCGATACAGGAGACTCTGTACAAGCTTGCTGTGGAATTGAACAAACCAGACACAGTATGTGACCCTCCAGTCCCAACACAGACATCCGTGCAGTCCAGTTCAAAGGAACTCAATGACAATAATCTGGACAGCAGAACGTCCACCTTGGATCAAGCCATTCCTAATCCAAATGTCAAGCCAGCAGACACCCCAGCTGACTCAACTGCTAGTTTGTTGGAGAACATCTTGACTCAGACAACACAGACTCTATTTACAGAGTCCGAACTTGACATAGTAACAGCAGAGCCCTGTGTGCAAGAAGATCCTGTGCCGGACAGAATCCCAGCCCTGATGCTCCACCAGCTAGAGTCAACGGTTTTCCACTGGAATGACCCAGTGATGGATAAAATGACTAAAATGAACTCTGACACATATCTCCAAATCCCAAGTGTACTGGACAGTTTAACTGAAACCCCTCAGATTAGTGAGGAAGCTGGGACAGATCCACCTGCCATGGTTCAGAATGTAGGATCAAGCTGCAGAGGAACAGAGAATTGTTTAGAAGTGACAGAACCAAGCGCCAGCAAAGATCTTTCTGATGAGCTGTGGATGGATGCCTGCCAGTTTCTTACAAATGAGGAGGACAGGGAGTCTATTTTTGACGAGTGGGGGCATTCTCCAGCCCCTAGTCCCCCCAGATCCTCTCTAACCAACACAAAGTCTTTGTCTTACTCTCAGGGAAAGGAAGCTGTGATTGGTCAACTACGTGATTGGGACCTCCCACCTGTCGAGAGGTGGTCATCCTCAGACAGCTGGGCCAGTGCTCTCTCAGACTGGTTCCAGTCTGTTAGTGTCTTTACAGAAGATTGCCCACTTGCTGCCACCACGAAATGTAGCAGCAACCCTCTTGAAACCCAGCCTGAGCCTTGCATGGCTATCCAGGACACCATAGAGGAACAGAAGGATAGCCAAGAAAGTCCCTCCAC
>JAMWET010004276.1:152500-153639 GCA_024036415.1 Prochilodus magdalenae
ATGTGATCAGAGAGTGCCGTCCTTTCAGAAGCAACACAACTGTGAAGAGCAGTTACATACAGAAGACGCTGGGATGCCGCACAAAACTCTTAAGATGTCCTCTGAGGGGAAAACACGTGCCAGGCACAAGGAAAAAGTGACCGGCCAACAGCTCGGGACTCCAACCAAGAAGCAACCGGAAGCCCGTGTCGAAAATGAGTCCCTCGTCTCTGAGACTGGCACGGTAACTGTAATCGAGACCATCGTGATAACAGAGAAAATCACACCCAAACCTCAGGGGAAGAAGAAGAAGAAGCACGGGACGGCCAAGCCTGAGAGTGAACCCTTGGCTTCAGTAGAGAATGGAGCAAGGCCAAAGGCCACAAAGGCCACTGGTGAAGGTGCGGAGGCAAAGCTAATTGCAAAACCAGGGAAAGTGAAGGAGAAACCAGCGCTGCCTATAATCTCTACAGTAAGTACCGTCAGCACGGACAGCCCCCCCAAGACCAGCGCGATAAAGTGCAGAGAAACAGAGGCAATCAAAGCCAACACAGCCTCATGTGGCCAAGAACCCCAAAGCACTAGTCTTACCACAGTGCCAGATGATGACCTCATTAAACGCAGGCGCATCTGTGGGGAGAAAACCGAAACCGTCCCGGTAAGAACTAGACCACAGTTGCCTGCAATATTCCGGCAAAAGAAAGAGGAGGACGTGGCCTTCAAGAGAGCCTACAGTGACGTTGTCAAGCAGAAAATTCAGAAACCCAAAGAAGGTACGCTGCCTGTCAAATGCTCTTTGCTAACCCACATGATAAAGAGCATTAGGACCAGTTATCATGAACATCTGGTTTGGCAAAGCAGCTGTTGTGATACAAACTTCAATAAGTGCTTGTGCTGCTGTGTTGTGCAGTCGTTGCAGTACCCCGTGTGGTAGCTGAGATCCAGGCAGCTCCTGTGCCCGATGACCCTCAGAGCATTTCTCTGTGGTGCCAGTTCAGCCCAGTAGCAGCAGACACCTCCATTACATGGACCAAAGAGGGAAAGGTCCTGTCGGAGCAGAAGAGGGGGTAAGAATGCTATCAATCCCATTATAGGAACCGATCATGAGCTTCAAAGGAGCTCCACACCTGGTACTTGGAGATCTTTCAGATTTAACTTCC